>VXBU01005773.1:227134-252105 GCA_013400315.1 Bombycilla garrulus
CGTCCCGGGGCGGCGGCGGCTCCTTGGGCAGCGCGGGTTCTCCGGCGGCCGAGGGGCGCCAGGGCCGGCCCAGCGCCCGCTCCCCGGGCCGGGCACACGAGGCGGGACCGCGTCCTTCGCTCCCGCACTTGAGCGGCGCCGGCACCGGCGGTACGAGGCACTGGGCGAGAGGCAGCGCACCCTTTAGCCTTCGCTCTCCGCCAGGCCCTGCCCGTCTCGGCTCCCCGCTCCGCACACCTGATGCCTGCCTTTGCCCGCACACCCCAGCCCCGGTCCCTCTCCTCCCGTCTCTTCCTGTGGCTTCCCGCCTTCCGCTCCTGCTCCTGCCCTTCCTTTCACATCCCTATTTCTTTCACAGTCCCCTGCGGCCTTCCATTCTTTCTCCTCCACCTTGAGTCTCCACCACCCCATGTTTTCATATTTTTTTCCTTTTCGGGGGCTTTTCTGGATTCACAGTTGCCCCCTTAACACTTCCCGCCGTGTCCATCTTAAGACCCCAAGTCTTTAGCAGACCCTCTCCCTTGCAGGGCTGACTGTGCTTTCCAGCCTTATTCGTGCTGCCAGTGGTTGGTCATGGCCCCTGTGCCCTCCCAGGACTGGGTCTCTCCCAGATAATATCCCCATCCCCATCCTTCTGCCAAGGTCATACAGAGGCTGCAAAAATGTTGGTGTTGGCAAAAAGACAACAAGGAACATTTAATGTGGCATATGAGAGAGTGGATGCATCAGCTCAGACATACTAAAGTGACCCTGGGACTACCTTTAATTTGTTTTTACTTGAGGATTAATATTTAAGGATGCAGTAAGCCACTTTACGTGTAATACGATCTTGCTCACAAGTTTCACTTCACGACTAAACAAACAGGTACTTAAATAGTTGATGATTAAGTAATTTGCTATTTGCAGCCTGAGCAAAAGTCGTGTTCTGTATTTATCACATTGAAGGAACACTTTCTTCTGTAAAGTAAAAAAAAATCAGTGTAATTATTTTGCAGTCTTTGTGCAATAGATTGGTATCACATTTTTGAGGACTAAATGTGTATAAACAGCAGTCCCGAGGTCCCACATGGGCAGCAGAGATGTGTAAATAGAGAGGGCAATGTTTAGCCCACCTCTACCTGATGGCACCACGATGGACACTGCAACCTTTGTGTAATTTAGCAATCCAAGAGGGATTTCTGCCCCCAAAAAAAGACCCTGCAACTCTGCACTCTCAGATCAGAGAAGCATTGCAGTGAAATCTGTGGTAGGTAAACCTCAATCAAAAGAAATCAAATTATTCTCTATAAAACAAAGATCTGGGTGGCCATAGCCAGGGAATTGAGTGCTGATCTTACAATTTCAGTTAAAATAGTTCATAGGGCTGTAACAATTTTATTAAGAAGAGGATAAACTTTCCAATTTAGAGGGAAGCTAGGAGAACTAAAGAAGGGGAAGAATTTTTAATCTTTTCATGATAAAGATTTTGCCCTTCTGAAATCAAGGTCCCTAGCAGAAGCAGCATGAGCACAGAGGTATTTTGATGTTCAGTAATGCAGTTCATTTGCTACTATACAGGATTTTCAGAAGCACCACTGGACTCACAGAACTTGGGCTCCTGATTGCTTTTGGAAATCCTTCTGGGACCTTGATTGTGTCTTGGCTTTTCAGTATCTAAAAAAAAATAAAAAATCTGCTCCTTGGTCCTTAGCCAACTGTTCATCAGCTTACCCCAGCCTCTCTGTGATGATCCAGGCCTGTGCATGTTTGCATTTGGTATTGTCTCTGCTGCTCCAAAAGTGTGAGAGAATATCGGCAAGAATGCAGCTTTAGATTAGTTCTTTTTTTCTAATGCAGTTTCTGTCTCCAGTGGTTGACAGCTGAAGCTTCACCTGGTCTCACATATAAGGTATTTCTCTGTGTTATTGATGCAAATATTCAAAGTACATTAACAGCTCAGGGTGGATTTTCATGCAATGTTATTTTTCACAGAGAAGACTATCAGAAGTGAAGGGGAAACATGTGTGCATGTCCTGACTTCCCTACCTCAAACAGGCATTGGGAAACTCAATCTCATTAGTTTTGCTTGGGAAGGGGTTGCCCTTGTGGGATTTCCAGACAGTTCCTTCCACAAAGCTTTTAAAAATAGAGACTCGGAAGCTTAAATGGCAAATATGGTACTTGTATGTAATAAAGAGATGACTCATATGACAAAGATTTTACACACTGAATATAAGTTGGAAATTTGTTGTTTATTTAATATTAGATTCATTTTATGTTCTTTCAAAGACTTGCAAGATTACTAATGGATTATATCCATATTTCTACTACAGAAGTAAGTGTTTCATCAATGGTAAATAGTTCCATGTAAGTGAGAGACACCTCGGAGTATAAGTTAGGAATCTGGATAGAACAAAAATGGCTTGCATATCATTTTACATTTTATCTAAATAACAGAAATATTTTATGTTTAGTCTAAGTTAGGAGTAACTTGGAATATAAACTAGGAATTTGGATATTGCAGAAAGATTTTACGTTCTATTTAAATGCAGGCTCTGATAGAAAAGATCCTGGCTCAAATCCATTCCCGCTGTAGAAACACCAAGCATCAGATGAAGAAAGGAAAGGGGCTACAGGACTGATGCCATCACAACACAGTCAAATTTGTCTTGGTCTGTGCATGCCATGCTTTTGGCAGAGTTTTTCTGTTGGTAGTGTTGCAGTCTCCTGTCCTGACTAGTGCAGGCAAGAGGGATGTCATGTGGCTCATCACAACATTTTTTGTTATATCAACTGCAGGAATTTAACAAAAAACAGAAACCAGGTCTATTTTGGGGCGTGTGTGGTATTTTTAACTCGCTATCAGTAGGCAAACAGTAGAGAGCAGTAATTACATGAGCATAAATTTATGGGGGTTGGGTATAGCAACACAAAGCATTAAGTACTTCTGTGCATGTTTGTGCTTGAAAATACTTCTGCTGGGCCATGTTTGTGGTGTGCAGGGCGGGGGAAAGACAGTGAGAGAAATCTGTCTATTACACAGGGAGGAGGTTGTCCTACCTCCAGCAATGGCTGGAGAAGCTGCAAAATGTTTCTCGCATGCAGGTGCCTCTGGAATGAAGGGTCACATCTTCTCTCACTCTGATGGAACGGGCTCTGCCGGTGGGTCAGGGAACCACATGCTTTGTTTTGCACTTTCAGATTTTCTATTAATGCAAAAGTGACTGGGGACTAAACTACTCAAGAACCAGAAACAGGTGTACCATTGAGGGCTGGGAAAGTTTTATTTGAATTCATCTCTGTGTGATGCTCCTGAGCCATTTTCTTACTGGCTGCTCCCAGCACAGCATCTCAGTTCCTGAGGCAGCAGTGTCTGCAGGATACATCCAGCGTGGCTTTCTATTTTGTCACATCCACCTTGTCTAGGCTTGTTTGTGGTTTGTGTACTGGTCATTGCACAGGTTCCTGATGCTTTTCATGTCAAGTAACCTGGTGCTTCCTTCTGCAAGTGAAGAGATACTGAGCTGTTTTCTTTCTGTACGAGTTTATTTCCTGATCTCTAAAGAAATACAGAAAGTGCAATTGCTTCTCTTGTGATGGCAATTTCCATACTGACAATAAAATATTAAATTTAGACAGCAGAATTAATGAAATAAAGGAGGGATACTGCAAATTCGTGTCTCCTGAAAGCACTTTTTCAGGCTATTTACTGAACCAGAAAGGCAGTATATCATCTATTTATAGGCTATGTATTTGAAAGTTTTCTTCTCAGGCATAAAATCACTTTGCTGTTTGGGCTTAATAAATGCTCTGTGTGTATATGTGTGTCCATGTTCATGAAAAAGTTAGTATTTCTGGGGATGAGCAGATGATTAAATTTCTAGGGATGAGTATTTCTGTGCATAGCTAAGGAGGATCCAGAGTGCAGGTCCATTATGGGATTTTCCTTGTATTTATTGATTTATATCCTAATCACCATCAAAACAAGTACATTAGAATCTTATAGAAAACATTATTAGGGAAGGAAAAATAGCCCCCTTTAAAAAAAAATCCATTCATCGTGGAAGTAAATCACAAAATCTAAAATGTTCACAGTTTATCATAGAATCATAGAATGACTTGGGTTGGGAGGAACATTTAAAGATCATCCAGTCCAAAGCCCCTGCCATGGTCAGGGAACTTTCTACTACATGAGGTTGCTCAAAGCCCCATCTTTCCTGACTTCAAACATTTCCATCATGGGGTATCCACAACTTCTCTGGACCTGTTCTTAACCATTCTAATAATTAAAAATAAAATCCTCTGTAAATTCAATTTAAGTCCACTCTCTTTTGGTTTAAAACCACTGTCCTTTCTTTTATCACTAGAGGCCTCAGTAAAAAGTCTTTCTCCGTATTTCTTATAAAAGTAAAGGGCAGCAATAAGATCTCCCTGAAGCCTTCTTTTCTTCAGGCTGAAGAACCCAAACTCTTTCAGCCTTTCTTCACAGGAGAGGTGTTCAAGACTGGATTCCACCAGGGCAGGATTGCTGCAGTCTGAGCTAACACCAGTTTTGTCATCTCTAATAATTCATCCCTGTTGATAAGCAACAGGACTGGCAATGCTTCTCCTCTGGTCAAGCTGTTTGTCACCCGGATTAAGAAATCATCCTCAACACCCTGAAAGAGTCTCCTGCATTGCTTACAGCTTACTGTGCTGCTTTTCCAGGAGATATCAAGGAGTGCCCCAGCAGAATCAGAGCATGGGAGCACAGTGTTTCCTGTAGTCAAAGTAAGAAAATTTCATTAACAGCTTCCTTTGCTCTGGTGCTCTGCAGGAAGACCAAACTTAATTCTCCTTTGTTGTCTTGCCCCTAGATTTTACTTATAAGTCCTCAACCTCTTGATCACTGGTTTTCAAAAACAGTTCTGTGCATTCAATCTATTTTTTCACATGTAGGGCAAACGCTCTGCCCTCTGTCCTTGCCTGTCCCTTCTGGACAGTCTGTAGGCATCGACTGCAGAGTTCTGATGTGGTTAGTGTTTCTGTTTCTCACTCAGGTGCACCCTTTACCAGGTTAGAAACCCATCAAAAAGAGCTCTGATTTATCTAGTGACCAATCCCCTCGTGATATTTAGTGATATCTACAAGCAGGATGTAGTAATAGCTGAAGTATTAAAACATGCAGTAAAAGAGGTAAAGGCTTGTCCTGAGAATCATCATCAGATGATTTGTAGGAAAAAGCATGATGCAATTAAATTGTTAGGTTACAAAACAGAGTGTAGGTAGGGCAAATGCTTTCATGTCAATTTTCATTAAAGCAATCTAGCTGAGCCTCCGAGAAAAAAACTACCCATGGTGGGAGAGGGACTTTAAAGAAAAAGAGGGAGAGAATCCCAACTCTGCTCAAAGCTGCTTTCTGGTGGCTGGTGGGTGAGACCAGCTTGTGGTAGCACTTTAGGTTTTGGTGGGCTTATTTCCGTCATGAATGTCACATGGGATGAAGGCCAGCCAGAAGCTGGGAGGGGAACAAGGAATTGGCCTGGAAAGGGTGGATGATGGTTATTAGAGCCATAGTAACCTAATGGTGTTCATGTCATGTTCTCAAAAGTCACTGGTGTCTTTCAGACCATGGTCTAGGTACCCTAAATATCTATTTCTCAGAGAGCATTTTCAGAAGTTCTGCTCTGTTCCAGGATGCTTTCCAGTGTCCCACCACAAATGGCAGTATCTGAAGTCACTGATCACTTCCAAGTCTTGTCTGTGGGCAACAGGCATTTTCTGAGTTACTCTAAAATGAATCTGAGTCACTAATGAGTTCAGATACAGTTTTTTTACCACTGTGTTTATTTAAAGCCAATCACTGTTACATTTCCCAGACAGAAACACTGCCAGCACCGTCAGCAAGCAATACATTGATTTTAAATCAGCAAGACTGCCATTGATCTTAGCAGCTATTTATTGCACATGTTCCAGCAACCACTTTCTAATGGAATTTTAACAATTTAGTGGGGTCATTTGAAGGTCTCGAGGAAGCAAGGGAAAAATTTGTCTCCTGCAAGAAGTACTTCCCTAAAACAGTACCTTTGCTTGCAATCACGAGACAGTCAGAGTGCTGCACTTCTCAAGTTTTGGTGAATCCTGATAATTAATTTTCAAGACATACATAATTCTTATTTTATTCAGCTTGTCCTGGCAATATAGACACGATTTCACATCTGCCTGGTGAATTCCCTGGGCTGCTGGTTGCTGGAAGCTGGGAAATACAAAGCAAGTATGTCTGGCCTCTCAGCCTCTTCTGGGGCTCCACTGGCAGCCTTAGGATAGACAATCCCTTAGCTTGGTGCAGTACTCTACCCTCACATTAAAAATACTGGCATAAAAACTGGTCCAAATATGCCTCTCTTTCTTTTTTCTTTCCTGCAGAATTTGGCCTTCTTCTGAGTTAAGGTTTTGCATCAGAAGGACAATTTCTTGTTTGGGTATGCCATTTCCAATGGTTTAACAGGAAGCAACGTGCAAAACATTCTTCTCTCACAAAAACCACGTTATTGCCATTTTCACTCTGTTTTCTTGCGTGTGATCTCAGCTCCAAAAGTGTCGCATGGATACGCAGGCAAAAATAGGAGGAGTAGGAAGGGAATAATGGTTGTTAAATGTTTGAGAAAAATTATAGTTTATCATAAAACTGAAAGGGATAATAGTGCTTGGTTTGGGGGCGAGGAGGTGGCTGGTGCACACTTTGAGTCAGGCTGGTGCCCTGCCTTCAGTGCCTGGGTTCTGTTTTGGAGCTGGCACATGCACAGTGGTTCATGCCGGGGCTGTTCCGTCCCTGTGTCCCTTCAGCAGGTGTCTTCACCTGCCTGGCAGCTGGGTCTGCGCTCTGGCTGGCACACAGGCCACAGACACCTGTAGCCAACCTTTTAGTCCCGAGGGCTAAACTAGCAAGCCTTCGGCTTAGGAGGATCACTACAAGGACGAGGAACAAAAGGACGCTCAAATCTTTCTGCAGAATTCTGTTTAATCCAACTTCATCCCTAGGCAGAGCGTGGGGGAAGGGAGGGACCAGTTTGCTCGCCCGGGAGCAGAAAGAAGAGAGGGCGAGCATGTGTCCTGGGAGATTTTATCCCCCCAGGGAGCAGGGGGACACTGGGAAGAGGGACCACTGGCCAATGGGACAGAGGGGAGAAGCTGCATCCCAGGGGTAGGGGGGAGATGGGACTTACCACCACTGGCAGTGTGAGGAGAGAGTACAGCTACTTAGTGCAAACCTCACATAAATTTCACTGCAACCAAAGAACCCAGTGTAAACATCGAGTGTAATTCACCACAACAGACACCCTTGCTGAAGCCCACAGTCCCCCACAGTCCCAGACATTCCTGAGGAAAGGCGTTGAGTCCAGACCTACAGAAAGCTTCCTGAGATTTGTACAAATGGCACAAGCACACTTTTCTCTGCCTCCTACGCACGCATAACACACCTTACCTAAAACCCACAGGTAACACAACCACTTGACAGGTGCCTGTAACTTTACCTGAGACTTATCTTGTAAGAGTGCTGTGGTTGCATTTCTTTGCATACTACAGACTGCAACATAATCCAGCAGATAACAAAGGATGAGGGCAAAGGAGCTCCGTGAGAAGTGGTGGTGCCTGTCACCTCCACACCTGGCGCTGAGCCCAGCAGGCAGGATGTTCTCTCTGGCATGCTTCTTGTGTGTTGTGGTGAGACCAGGAGAATATGATTGTGTGAGAGTCCCTGGCCCCTTTGGGAGATCCAGGTTATAGCATGGATGGAAGTACCCACTATGACAGACAGCAAAAGGGAAAGTGAGAGGCAGCACATTCTAATTAATAAGAATTAAGTAGGACCTGGGCTTCCAGCTGGGTTCCTCTGCTGACTCGATGGATAATCCTGAGCACATTTCATGGTTTCTGCACCATTCTGCAAAAGGAAACAATAGGTGAAAGCTGTCTTCAAATCTAGCTTTTCTCTTTATATGAAAGGGCTAAATGCAGCCAAAGTATATTCCTTTTTTGGACAAACATCATTTTACCTGTGATTAAGCCCTAGTGCTCAGGAGTAGCACAGCCCACAGGCAGCTAAAAGTGTGGCTGGTGGGCAGGAGGGTGTTTGAAACAGAGCCCTGCTATGAACACAGCAGGGGCTGGGGAAGGCTGCTCAGGAGCTGGCCACAATGCTGAATTTCTGGCTAATAATCAGCCGGGGCTTTTTGGACCTTCACAATGGTGCTACAGTTCCTTGTCACTATGGAAACTGGTTTTTGAAAAGGCACTAGTTTTAAAAAGTGAATTGAAACCAAAACTTGGGCTTCATCTTCATTCCTGGCTCTGGGGTTCCCCTGGGAACAGGCGAAGGCTCCTGGACGCTTGCCTGCCTCCTCAAAACCCAAACTCAGGTTCCCCTTCCTGAGAGAGCCACAGCTGAATCAGCGGCTGGTTTTTCCACAGATACAGGCAGGAATCATGAGAGCTGCTAAGTCAGCAGGAAATAACTTGAGAGGAACAAAAACCAGTGTCAAAGTAACACAAAGTGGTCTGACCCCCCTGCATTACATGGCCCACTGGGGACAGCCACAGGGTGGGCAATAAAATTGTGTATGGCTCAGACAGGTTCTCCTGAGAGAATTAAACACTCAGGAGATATTGAGCATTAAACACTTAAGAGACATTCTTTAAACTGCTTTATTCTCTACAGTGTTGTCAAAGCTTAGCTACAGGATCCCAGGAGACATCACTGGAACCTAAAAGTCCTTTGCAGAGACTCAGTGAGGACAGACACTTGTCCCCTTGCTTCTTTCCTTGATTTCATGACTGTGCCCATGTAATTCATGACTGTGCCCATGTAAGTCTCTGTGGATTTCTGCTGTACTAAAAAGAAAAACTTGGGGGATGGAGAAGTCCAGGAGCAGGGCAATGAGTAGCCTGTGGTAGAGAAATGAAGGAGAGAGGGTTTGAGTGAACTTTGGCTCTGAAGGAAATCCTCACTTAACTACATTTCTGGGATAAGTTCTGGAAGCTGTACGTAAGACATACCCACTTGCAGCCCTCATGGGCACCTAATTAGCAGGTGCCAGGGTCCAGGATATGAATCAGAGTAAATAATTTCTGCATACAATAGGCAGAAGGAAGTGGAGAATCCCCCAGGGAAGACCCAGAAAGCCAATTATGAAGAACTGGAAAGACAAAGCACAGTGTTTCCTTCTTTCTGAAATTTCAGCACCCAAACCCCACTACATTTTCATGTCCTGAAATAAAATGTTCATGCTTAAGACAAGGAAAGGGAGGAGCAGAATGTTACAATCACATCCAGATCTGACCCAGGAAAACCAGTAGAAGCAAGCAGCTGGATCTGATTTTTCCAACAAATTTACTGCTAGTCTGTTATCATATGGCTGTGCTGGGTTCCTTCGGCCTCTTTTCACCATCCCTTGCCACTTGCTGTGCCAGCATCTTGCCACGGAGCCCACAGCTCTGCTAAGAGGCCACAAGAAGCCCAGGGAGAACCACACAGGAAGGTGCCATTGCAATGAGGAGTCTCCTGTTCACATGAATTATGAGAATTATGGTGCAGACCCTGCTCTGGAGCACAGGGATGACCCCAGCCCAAATGTTAGAGACTGTCCCATGTCCAAGACCAGCACACTGTCTCCATGGCAGGCAGGAGCCTGGTATGACACAGCCAGGGGCTGCTGGAGAGGACAAAATCAGTGGTGGAAAGGACCTTGTGAGCGCCACGTGCCCTTGTATGAAGGCATGAGCCAGCAGCTAGCAGCCCGTGTAAGGGAGCCTTTGCTCCCTTACTTGCGTTACTCCCTTTACTCCCTTCCACTTGCATTTATTTTTGGTCTGTTTTGCTTTCTTTCGCCGAGGGTTTTTTCTTCTCCCGGGCTGTCAGGGCCTGTGCAGTTCAGCACTGCTGGTGACGCCATGCCCCGGCCTGGGAACTCCTGCTCCCAGCATGGTGACTTCCATCTCCTCCAGGCAGAACTGCATGGTGGCAGTTTCCAGCAGGGGAGTGCAGACAGGCATGCACCCATCCAGCCATCTGGGGTGACACTCATTGCTCATTCTGATCAGAAGGATGTTCAGAAGAGAGAAGTGTGGCAGGATCCACGTTTGATTCGTTTCAGACACTATCATTATGCCAACACACCAGGAAAGGAGAGACTGGAGAGGTGCTTAAGGTATTTATTAGCACCTCCCCCTTACCTGGAATAGCACTGTCTATGAATGTCCTGGGTGCTGCAGTACACAAGCTTGGGAACAGCTCCTTGGTCAGCCACGCTGCCCCGTGCTTTACCTGTTTTAAGCTGCCAATCTGAAAGGCATAGCCTTGCATTCAGGCCAGGATTTCTTTACCATAAATACCTGGGATAGCAGCCTCAAAGACAAGGATTTTCCCCTGACAGACTAAGTGGTCTTTTTAACATTTGACTGTGCTACCAAGCCATTAGACCTCAAAGCACCTTCTAGTTTGTAGCTCCCATGTCTGCCAGGAAGGACAAGTGCTGTGAAGAGAGGGCACGAGCACCCTGATAGGAAGGGGAGATGCTGGTTCTGGTACCTGTCCTTTCCACCTGCACCAGGGCTTTAGCACAGGTGCCAAGAGCAGAGAGAGAAGGCAAGAAGAGGTTTTAGGTTGTGCAGCAGTGTGGTAGCACCAGGCTGGCACCAGGCAGTGGGGCTGCATCCCAGTCCACCTCACGCTCCCACAACAGCAGGCAGAAGAAATACAGCAAAGTCATGTTTGCCCTGAAAATACTCTGTTCTTGGAACTTGGGGATGTGAGGTAATTCAATCATGCTTTTTTATTTTTTCAAGTACAGAAATATTTTAAAGTCATTTGGGATTTTTTTCCAGCTCCTCTAAAGTTATCCCTTAAAAATGTCCAAGCTTCAAACATTTGTCTGTGGGCGAAATACAAAGGAACGTTAGAAACAAGATCAGAAGTAGGCAAAGCTGACATTAATGTCTTTGGAAAACAATTTGGCTCTGAGAAACATAAAAATATGGTTACTGGTGGCTCCCTTCTTGGGGTGACTGACTGCCTTACCAGAGGATTGCTTTTTAGCTAGCACTTTTCATTTTAGGAAAGAATACAACAGTTGTACCTTGCACAATCCATGTGATCTCCATCATCCTTCTGCTCACCTTCTGCGTGACAAAGGTAGTTACATGAGGATTTTTATGTAAATTATTGACAATTTTTAGTGAAAGAAAGAAACTTACTTTACAAAGGAAGATCTGGATGGTGCCTACAAATTTCTGTCCCTATTACTAACCAGGTGTAGGAGGCAAGTAGCTTAAAAATGCCTATTTTGGCAGTTGAGAGTTAGGCAACATTTAGGAACTGATGTCTAATACCATTTCTCAGAAAGCAAGTTAGACTGCATTCCAAAGTCACTCTTATTGATCAAGTAAATAATGTGTCCTTGCAGTTATCATCTCCTATATTCTTGCTAAACACTGAACTAAGCTGGATGTCTCCTAATCTCTCTTCCATGGAGCAAAACTAAATGCAAACAGAAGATAATGAAGATCAGCCTACCCTTTAGGAGAAGTCCAAAGTGCTTCTCTGCACTACAATCAATACTTTCATGTCAGATAAATAGTTTTAGATTTTTCTTGTTTGACACAGAGGAAGCTCTTTGTCACCAGAGTTCATGTAGCCTCTGAGAGAGAGTCAGCAAGTGGCCAGAGAATAATGTGCAATAATTCCAGCATAAATAAGTGAATCTACATTTAGATCAATGGGCGAATTACAAATGTTTGTGAAAGTTAAAGAAGATATTTGAAATCTTAATTTCTAAATCTAGGGTTTATTTAAAAAAAAAAAAACAACTTCAAGTTTTTAAAGCATCTGTAGGGTCGTTTGTTTTCAGGAGGTGCAAACAGTCGGAAGATGACAATGTGGTTTTGCTGAGATCAGCTCAGATGTCTGTCCAGAACTGCTGACTTTAGGGTCTGCTGCTGAGTGCTAGTTTTTCACCTCATGATAACTCCTGTGTGTTCATGATGCTGCCATGAAAAAAGATACAGCTCTTTTAGCAGTTAAACTAACTTTGTAGTTAACTCTGACAACATGAGAGCATGGTATGTTTTCCAGCAGGGACAGTGCACTAACGCTCATGCTTTGTTTTGAGAAATTAGTGGAAATAAGGATTCACTTCAGGTTAAGCTGGAATTTTTATGTTTTTACTCCCTTGGTCACAGATGGCTGCTTTCAAGAGGAACTGGGTAAACTGGGCAGCAAACTTCCCTTCAGCTCAAGCCTGTCCTCCAAAGCTGGGTATTGCGCTGCACCTGATAATGCTGAGAAGTTGAATGGCAAAACAGGTATGAAACTTTGAGCTCTGTGAGACATGTGCACATGATCTCTTCCAGCGTCTTCTTATCAGGGAGACACTGGAAAGAATCATTCATGCTGTCTGTGGCACAGTCCATAATTACTGCTGTGCAAGCAAACAGCACCTTTCCTCTTGGATTAATATTCTGCCTCCTGTATCTTTATCAGGCGGACAGGGTTAGAGAATATTGCACAGGTACGTGTGCTGTTGTGCCTCAGCAAAACAAGAGGCATAACTGGGATCAGGGAGAACGGAGACTAAACTTGCAGTTAATGTTACCTGGATTTAAGCCTCTGTTCTGCCACAAACTGCCTGATTGCCTCTCTCCATCTGTCTCTTGCTGGGTGATTGAGTGAAGCACAGAGCAACCTCTACTGTGATTGGCATTTCTAAGTACCACTATAATAAATGTAGTGTAGACCTCTACTTTCCAGTGTTGGGCCTAGGAGAGTTTGCATTTCTGCATAAATATCTGATTGAGCAAGATGAAATAGCAAGAGGAGCATAGAGTAAAACAGGTGTTCTGCATTTCAAGTCCTTGACCTGTGCCTGTTAAAGCATTTGTAACAGGTCTGATCACCAGCCTGTTCAAGTTAATGATAGACTGTGCATTCACCTCCATTGGCTTCAGATCAAGCCAAATGAAATTAACTACAGAAACAATTGGCAGGAAAGAAACAATGAAAAGAAAAGCATAGTACTGGAGGATGCAAAAGAGAGTAGTGGCAACAATGCTTAATCACTCAGAACTGCTTAAAGGCTCTTCCAGGTAGATGATTATGAGTGTTTTGTAATTATTGTGAATATGCAGGATGACAGGAAAATTAGATTTCGTATATAAAATAGATTACATTGGACCACTACACACTGACTTCTGAGTAACTGCATATAATTGATTTTACAGCAATAAACTGACCAAGAAAACGATGAACCTGTTGATTAGAGTAAGCGAAGCTGTAAAGACAGGCCAGCCTTGCTACACTACAGGCTACAGGCACCAATGCAACTGCTCTGGTCTGAGGCAGTGACTCCAGAACATACAATATCTGGCAGCAATATCGGTCAGAGATTTTTTCCTCCCCAGCTCCTGGTCTTGCTCCATTTTCCCCTTGCTCCTGCCTGCCCTCCTGCCAGCACAGACTTTGGTACAGCCTTTCCATGAATCACATGGGGAAATGGAGCCTTTCAAACAGTCACACACACAGACAAACAAACATGCTTTGCTGGGTTACTTTTTAACCCAGAGCGCCCCAGATCTGGCTCGTAAGTCAGCTTCTCCATTGCCAAGGGATGCACAAAGCTCTCACATGATCTGAAGATCACCAGGAATACCCATATTTGTGTTTCCGTTTGTTTGTTTTCGTGCAGTCAAGCGGTGTTTTTACAGTAACCATTTGCTTAAAAAAAATTTGTTTAACCTTGTAGGAAGTAATGGAGTGCTAATTACTTATTCACTGAAATTCAGGAGCCTGAATATAAATTCTCCTCGCATTCCCATTCCTAGCACGTCATTATTCCAATTAGGAGAGCGTTTAAGATATTTAAATAATCTCTCATTCAGCTACATGTATGAAAAAAATGCATTCACTCAGTACAATAATTCAGCTGTGCCTTTTCTCTGAGATGGCAAATGAGAGGGGTTGAAGCCATTTTTAAAACAGTAACTGAAAAGTAAAGGCTGTCAGATGGACTGGACACGAGAAAACACAAAAACAAATAGCAAACATGGGGAAAAGCCTCTCTGCATGCACAGGCAACAAAGAAAAAAAAGAACAGAGCAACCTGTAAGATGAGATACTGTATTGTTTCACCAGCTAGAGAAGTGTGTTGGCAGAAGAGCTGATTCTGTTTCAAACTGGCCAAGAAAACAGAGCATGAGTGGACTAATGCTCTTCTGACTTCCACTGGTGCAAATCAGGACCAACTACACTCAAGCAACTAATTTCAGCACAGGTACACTGATGTAACAATGATTTACGTGGAAAAAGGGTTCAACCATAAAAGAAGAGGTGCAAAGCCTGGCAGTCAGCCCTAGCTGTAACATTTTTGTGGGACTGACCTGAAAAACCTCAAGTCCCAGCAACAACTACTCACAGCACAGATGCTGGGACCTTTTACTGTACAGCCAAAGGATCAGCAGCAGAGGAGGCCTGTGTTCAGCCACAGAGAACAAAAATACATTTTTACAGTTATTTATGTTTATTTGGTCCATAGATATTGACAGAGGATTCCTTTCTGGCCAGCCTGTGGATTCAATTAATTTGTTTTTCAGTTTCATATTTTTGACTCCAAGTTCAGAGGTGACTTAGGGTTGTGATACACAGCAACCACAGCTGCTAAAAATAGACCACAGAAATGTAAAACACACAGCAGCCTTTAACCACCACATTCCCCTGTATCTCAGCTCTTTGAGCTGTGAATCTTTGTGGTTGTGAATTGCCATGTCCGGAGCAACGTGGGGAAGGAGACAAGATGAAGCATCTCCAAGAATCACCCCAAGCTGCTGATCTCTCCCATAGGAATGGATGGGGAAATATTTTCCCTCAGGAAAGCTAGGATTTCAGCCTTTTCAGAGTATCATGGCATTGATTTCAACTGCAAACAGTTATTAAAATAGCAGCCCCGAAAGTCAAGAGGGAAAAGAACAGAAAGGATGTGACAGGAATCAGAACGACGCAATTTTGATCGATTTTTTTTTCTTGCAAAGTCACAAGCCTAGAAATAAATCCTACGAAGCAAAGTAAAAATTCTCTCCTTTCCAGGAGTGGGAAAATAGCCAATTTTTATCCCTAAAATTTTCTGACCATCAAGTATAAAACAGCGGTGGAGAAGATCTATTAACTGATAGATAGGTGATGGTGGAAGTAACCTCACCTACGTCCTTGAAACCACGGCTCTGCTGTACAGGGTTTGTCCCACCTTGCTGGGTCAGGGGAGTTCCAGGTGGGGTCTGCAATGGGCACCCTGAGCAGAGGGCACGGCCCTGGGAGCTCAGTGAGCAGCCAAGGACCTTTCCACCTGGGCTGGCAGTGACAGGGACAGTGCTTTCCTGACTCCCTCCTTGCTCTGCTCTGGATAACTGAGCTGAAGAGGAGGGCTGGAAGAGGCAGGAGAGCAGCTACTGGGCAAGGGTGTTGGGCCAAGAGGGACAGGACAGCTTCAAGAGGTGGGGATAAGGCTGAAGAAGTAAGGGAAGGCCTAAAATAGTGGCAGTAGAGGTGTTTAATCTTCGACATGTGTCACAGTAGACACAGGAGAGGCCAAAGCAAGGTCAGTTAATGACCTGCTGCTTCAGGAGCTGCTTTCTAATACTGTAACTAGGAGCAGTTTCTTGACTGGCAGGCCTGGGAGACATTATCCCATGTAGTGACACAATTTATACCGTTCTGCTTGGCACATTCTTCTCAGACCAGGAAAAGCAGAAGCTTTCATACAAAAAGCATAAAGGGTTTGGATTTGGCAAGGAAAGGCAACATTTACAGGCTGGAAGGATGCCATGCAGTAGGGAGGGGATGCAGCAGAGACCTCTGCCGTTAATGATCTTCTCTGAGTTTCTTCAAGTGATGTTGAGCTAAAGTTACTCGCCCAAGTAGCTTCATCAGTAAAACCAACAGCAGTGCAGAAGGTAGCCTGTGTTTCCTTGCTCTCTGACAGCCCCCATGTTCCTCGTCACTGGGGGGAGGCAGAAGTTTTTTTGGCTGCTGTAGGGGAGGCCAGCGGGTCAATGCTCTCTGACAGTCCAACAGTACAGCAGAGAGGGGCCAGGCTCTGCAACTCCATTGTGAGTAGGGCAGTACCTGTCATGATCCACCACATCAGGGCTTTAGGTTTTTTAGCTGCCTGTACTTAGGGTCTTAATTTTGTATTTAGGGCCCCCAATTTTGTTCTTATGGTACAAATTTGGCATTTATGCAATACTCCAGGTGATCGGCCAAAGTCTTGTCTTCAGCACCTCTTTCCTGGTACTTTTTCCCTTCTCTCTCTTCATCCAGCTCTGACCTGGGTCTGCCAGTTCTCCAGTGACACCACAGCAGCTGCTGACAGGTGGATGGAGATCCCTTACACATGGGGAAATGTAGCTCTACCTAGAATTGATCTATGTCTCATAATGTCCCAGTCCTCCTAGACAGTCCTTCATTCCCATCTGTGTCTCCAGTGACTGCCACCAAATCCATGCCTGCTGTATCACTTCCTGCATGCAGGGGTATTTGCAGGAGGTGTGTTTGTAAGGCCACATCATGTAATGTGTTTGTGCTCTGGATTAGTTTAATGGAACTGCAGTATATCCTGCAAGACAGTTTCCCAGCTGGTAAATCATGTTTAAACAGCGAAAAACAAATATGCTTTCTTATTGCTCCAGTCTTTTTACATCTGGTTGCTTAGCATTGTTCCTATCTTGTGTCCACTTTGCAATGCTTCAGCACAATTGCCAAACAAACTGGCTAAAAATCAATTTAACAGAGATCAGAGGGGAAAAAAAATAAAACCCAAATGAGATATAACAACCACTGATGGGATACATAGACATATCAATTTGGCAGCCAGTCAAACTTCTTAGAGCCATCGGTGGTGCTCATTAAATGTCAGAGTTGTGAATTTTCCCCAGGCATTTTCAGCAAATGCTTGAACATGGCCCAGCTTGACTGCAAGTGATTTTCTTCCCCAAATTTCAGGTGAAATTGCAAATTGCAAATGCATATCACAGTTTTAGTTCCAGAAAGAAATTTCTCTGTCATAAAGCTAGGTGGTAAAATTTTTATTCCAAATAAATAATAAATATTTTCCCTAAGTAATTACAGGTACTTCTCAAGCTGAGTCTCCCACATTATACAGACTTGAATTTCAATGCCAGTAGAACTAGCACCAAGTTTTTGTTCGATAATGTTCATTTATACAGCAGTATAGGACCTCAAATCTTTTTCTCTACAAGCAAAAATGATAAGGCTTCTAAGTGGATTTTGGTGGGGTTTTTTTGACATGGAAGATTTAAGAAGCAGCACATCCTTTTTAAAACTCAATCTTGGAAAGAAAGATGATGCTGTTACTGGACAAGTGTGTTTTCTTTAGTATCACAGCAGCTCACAACTGCCAGGAGGTGACAAAATTGTAGGCAGCTGGGGTGAGGTAGAGAAAACTGAATTCTTCTAGAACCCAGGTAAAGAAAACTGAATTCTTATCAGTGAGCAGTTTTTGGGTGTTTTTGTGCCCTGAGCAGTGCAGGAGAAGGCATGGCCAGACCCAGAGAGCTCCCCAGCCCTGTGAGGATCTTCTGCTCTGCACATCAGGTACTTCTCCCTGGTTTAGATTCAAAAAGCATAAATTAGAAGATCCAGTGGCTTCCTCTTTTGTTTGGGCTTTGGGAAAACTTTGGAGACAAAAGTTTATACTGAGCAGGCATCAGGATGGTCATCTTTTTTTGCACCTGACAGGATTTCAGTCAGGTATTGTTCAGGTAAGCCTGCAGAAATGGGGGAGGTCTCCCACTACAAACTGGTTACCCACTGTGGTCTAGGTTGTGAAACACACACCTGGCCAAGAGCTTGGCCTCACTAAGGACCTTGGGATATGACCTTTAATTCTGAACATGTTGCCTGTATAAACAAGCCATCACAGTTTGTGTGCACTTGCTCATCACTGAACCCATTCAAGAAAGGACCTGGGGGTGGGAAGCAGGCAGGGGCCATTCTGGCAACACCCAGGCCTGGTGATTTCTCTGAGGGTGAGACCCACCTCACAGCTGGATGGGGAGCTGCCCAGCTTTACAGACAGGGCCCCAAGCACTTGGCAGGCATAGAACACTTTTTTTCCTGGAATGTTCCTGTATATGAGCATTTGGAAGAATGTCCAAGAGCCACTCATTATCCCGTGTAAGAAAGAGGTATTGTTGCTTCTGGCATGCAGTGCTACTATTGCATTACGTAAGAACCCCGTCAGTGTTTGGATTAGTGCTGCTGCCTGTATCATATTTCAAAACATGTCAGCAGCTCCGTGGCCTTTGCTCCCAGGCTCAGGTTGTGTGGATCCAAAGGGAGGCGGCAAGAGAGGGCACCTACAGCCTGGCTGAGCCGTGAGCTACTGAACAACCACCCTGGGAGCTGCTTTAAGCGTGAAAAGTCCGTGTCAGACACTGCATTTCTCTAGCACTAGACCCAAAAAGGATCGGTTCCTTTGCCCCATTGTTCAGCACCTTCAGGAGCACTTCGGTAGAAAGCTGCATTCATTTGAGTGCTGAGTAGTATTTGCAATGAAGAGTAGAGACTGTTGCCTCGGCTGCTCCTTACCAGGAAGGAGGGTATGCATTCCTTTAGCATGCTAATTCTCAGGAAGGAGTTAAAATTGTAACTGCAGCTTCAAAAGCTGCAGCTCTTTGCACCTTGTTATTGGGTCAGCAGTTTGCCCGATAAAGCAGCCCTGACCTCCTCACCTACAGAGGAAAGTCCAAAGATCTTCAGAAGTTTCTGGGGTTGTTTACCCAAAAACAGAAGTCCAGAAACCCTTATAGGGAGGCAGCCTGGGAATACAGGCCAAAATAGCATGATGGAGGCTTCCAGCTTCCAAGAGGGAGTACAAATCTTGACTCATAACTTTGCAATGTCCCTCAGCCATTTGAAATGCCCCCATCATCCCAAAGGATGTCTCTTTTGAGTGATACAAAGTGGATCTTGCTGGATCTACAATTCAGTGCCATAGTTACACTGCTTCCTTTAATCCCTTTGATGCTGAAGAGAATGACTTCTCTATTATCTTTACTTTTAAAACTTGGATTTCCTGTGTGGGGGAAGTCCTCATGTTAAAAGCAAGCAGAGAAAATGGCTTAAAGAAGGAGGTGAATGTGCTCAGATTGTGAAGCAGCTGATCTAAAGCAGTGAGACCCTTAGGGAACCCTGGGCCACAATAGTTGACATTTCAGGCAGGAAATTATGGTTTATTTAACCAACTGAACTGAAAACTGCCAGGGAATTTATATGAGTGAAACAGAATTAGTAAGAGCATTTAGCTAAGACACATGTGAAGACTAAAACTGATATGGCTGTAGGAAAGAGAGATTTTACATCTGTAAGTGGAAGTGGCCTCTGCTATTTGATTTATCTAAAAGATCAGGTGGGCAAGGGATGCCATGAGGGAGTTGCTGCTTGCTTATTAACACAGCTTGTTGCAGTGGCTGCTGCTTCTCCACACAGCTTCCCTTGAAGCCACAGACCTGCCTTGAAGTTTCTGAGATAAAATAGCGCAATCTTGCAACCAGGCTATTCTGCTCCCAAATATGCACGTTCTTTCAAATGCACTTTTGAAGCATTTTTCTGAGTTAAGAATTACCCTTTTGATCAATAATGGTGTTTCTTTTCAGAGGTTTTCTTCACTTTTAGCAATATGCAGTAAATACTGGGATTTTTCACTTCCTGTGACAGTGAATGATATCCAGGAGTTTGACTTTCCTAGAGGATCTGGCTACAGACGACAGACACCAAGGTGACAGAACAAAGCCTGTCTAAGTCAGACAACTTTAGGAACAACAACGGAAATTGAGAGAATGGCACAGCATAAAAGCATTCATTATTCATCAGTTGATACCCTGGGGAAAAAATCAGTGAGCAGTTTTTGGGTTTTGCAAACTAAGTCTGACTTTGCCCGGACCTGGCAAAGATCCCAAAGGGGAAGTGCTTGATCTATGATCTCCTCTATCTTTAACAGCAGAGACATTCCCCATGGCCCAGGTTTCTCTCCTGTGTGTCACTCTCCTCCTCCCTCACGCCCTACTTTGGGCCAAGGAAGTGTCCCAGGCCTGGAATGCATTGTCCCAGCTGCACTTGTGCCTGTCTGACAGTGAAAATGGCAGGTAGGCGTCCTCTGCAGAGCAGTGACCTTAACCTCCTTCTCAGCCTGCTGGGAGAGCAGAATTCAATGAACAAGTCTGGCTGCCCTGCTGAAAGCCGTGGCCTCGGGGAAACGAACTTGTTGTTAGGTCTGTTTCCAGCTGGATGGTTCCTGGTCAGCTTTATTGGGCAATTCTACAAATCCTGATGCCAGCACAAAAAAGCCAGAGATACAGGCTGAGCAGAGGTTTCTTCTCCCAGCAGCTGTGCTGGCTTAGGCTATCCATAAATGCTTGTGGGATGCCTGCTCCAAGAAAAGCTTGGCACAGCTGTATCGAATGTAAAAACCTCTGAGATGATTTTTCAGTCTCCTGCAATTCTGCACAAATCCTAGCATGGGCTTGCTCCTCCCTGTACTCCTCCTCTGCTCAATTCCTGTGTGCTGCAGCTCTTTAAACATCCACAGAGCACTACCTGGAGTAGAGAGCTCCAAAAGGAAGTAAGTCTGCAACACCAAATCATCTCCTGCTGAGCATCACCAAATCATCGCAACCTTGGACAATCAATCAACTGGTTTTGTGTTATTTAAGTTGCCCTAAAGGCTACATTTCAAAATCTGAAATGTATGGATTGGAAATGCTGACAACAATTCATTGCACTCAAGCTGTTTAGAAGCACTGCACAGACCTGGATTGAAAAGATGGCTTTCAAGAGAGGGAATTTAATCAAATTCCACACTAGCTTGCTCCTCAGCTAGGGTGAACAAAAAGTCTTCAGAATATTTAGAATCTGATTTAAGCTAACAAGTCAAGGAAATAGGTGTTAAGACTCAAACTCCTGCTTGATGCTCTATTTGTAATTCACCCAGTCATTAATGAGCCAGATTCTTGACTAGTATATATGAGCATAAATCCGCTTAAGCCATGCAAGAATGTTGATTTATGCTTGCTGCAAATCTGACCTTTCGTTCAGTGCTTCCTGGTAAGTTCCAATCCTCTTTGCACTGTTCATTTAGTGGAATGGAATTAGATTTACCAAGGTATGCTCTGACAAAATGGATTACTCTTCCCTTAAATTTTTGTGCCGGAGTAAAATGATGGTCTGTTTCAATGCAGTATTGTTAATAAGATAGGCTTTTTGAAGGAAAGTCAGAAATTATAATGTCATTCATTACAATGCCACATGTTTTAATTTCTCAAAGTGACACCAAATTAGTACAATATGCTCCACAAATTACAACCTCCTTCTAGGAAATCTGAGATATATCTGCAGAATAGAGGTTAAATAAGTTTATCTAACAAGAAATTGCATAAAAGTTTAAATATATGAAGCCAAATTATTTGCTAAGAGTGTATTGGAATGAAATTTGCTTAACTGGACCTATTTTGCTCCAAATGACGTTAGATTCTTTATTACTAAGTTCACAGTTCCTGCACTGAGACTCAGCACATTGCACAAAGCCAGACTTCCCAGGAGATGATAATCAGGAATCTATTTTACTGGTTTAAATGTAACACTCTCGATGTTTGACGATGCTAACTGCATGCTAAATACAGCTCAGGCCTGCAGAGAACCTCCTGAGAAAACTGTGTGTGAGATTACAATACTGTGAAGTGCTCAATATGGGGGCTACGCTCAAAACTCAGAGCTCGCGTAGGAGGCAGCAGCCTGTTTGCTAAAATCTGCTTCAAACAGGTAGCATCTTACACTGCTGCTTTCAGTTGCACCAACTTTTGGTGACCTTCCCGATGACAACTGAAGCAGTTTGCACTGAATTGTTTACAACCTGGCCAAATAAAGAGTTCTTCTCTGGGGTGGTACTAGAGCCATGGGGATTTGACATACGAACACTAAGCTCGATATGAATGGGGTGTGAATGGCAGTGTAAATGTATGAAATCGTCAGGAAACCCCAATGAAGGGGCAAAGGAGTGGCACGTGGAGCTTCTGAAGGCACCGGGGGCTGGAAAACCAAGAGCTGCCTCCTGGGTGAATTGTAGACCTATGCTGGAGGCAGTTTTTTCCCAGTCCTGACTCCTACGTCCATAATGGAGCTGGCATGTGTCCAGCCACGACTCCCAGGTGAGACCTTGATGTGCCGCAGCTTTGTCCTCAGCCCCATCTGCTGGGCGGACCGTGAACCTAAGCTGCAGCTTTGTGTCAAGCCTTGTCTCTGGTGCCCTTGTTGTCCTTACACTCCTGAGTGTCCCCTTGACCTGATTCATTAGCTTTGCCTGCTCTGGGGCAGTTGATGGACCCTGTTAGCAGTACCCAGGTCTGTGTGCCACGTTCAGGACTGGACCCAGTCGCTGACGGCGCTGTCTGTGCTGGGACTCCCTTGGCTCCTGACGTGCATCACAGAGGCTGCACAGCCACAACCATCTCCATCCCTATACATGTGAAAGAAGAAGTGAAAACATTGTGTGAGAGAAAGTTAGGTGTGAAATCAGATTAAAATAAAATAAACTTCTCCTTCTATCTGGTTTTGCTGAACATGAGCAAAGGAAACACTCAGGATAACACTGATTTGCAAGGGAGGTGTAGGGCTTTCTGCGCTCTTGATTCTGGAACTCTCTCCCTTATAATGTGCATAGGAGATTGGATTTTGCAGTCTTGGAGGGTGGGGGCTATTTGGTGTTGAGAGCAGGAGTTTCTAAAAGGCAGAGAGAGGATGAGGTGAAGAGGTGCAATAAGTAGAGGAACACAATTTCAAGAAACAGCTCATTTTAGGTTGCTTCCATTTGGCAGCTTTGTATATTTTTATTTACACGTGTAATATAGTAGGGATCTGTAAAAACATCTAGGAGCCTAACTTTCAGAAGTGGTACAGCCCTTCCCCAAAAATGAAGCAGGTCTTCAAATCAGGGCTCTCAACTGGGAAATAAATCCAAATAATTCTCTGTGCATTTGGAAAGAAGATGCTTTGGCTCCTGAGCAATACGAGAAAATGTACAATCCATCTGATCTGCTTCAGATGCCACAACCATCTGCAACTGCATGTGGCAAACACACATTTCTCAGCTTCGCAGGCATGTATGATTATGAAGAGCTTAGAATAAAACAGATAAACCTTTGAGATGCTCTTTTTGTTGCTTACTTACCTTTCAGCGGCGTTCAGTGGGAAGCTCTCCTCCTGTAAGGCTGCGGGGGTGGGCCCTGCTGAGCCTTTCAGCGCCGTTCCGAAGTGGCTGAGAAGCAGCCAACGTGAAGAGCCACGGCTGGCAGCAGCAGAGGGTCGCAGATGCTGCTCTGAACACGCCATTGTGCAGCCTCTCGGTGCGGTGCGGGCTCCAGCTGCCGCTGTACCAAGGATGAGACCGCCACCTGCTGTCCCCATCCCAGTTCCAGCCCAGGCAGGGAGCGCCAAGGAGGGGCAGCAGCCCGCCCGCCCCTGCCCGTCAGCGGCTCCCACGGGACGGAGCCTCCATTTCCCAGCTGCAGCTGCGTCACCTGTAGCCTTGTTTTCAGTTCTTTTCTCTGATTTATTCCTCTGCCGGTTCTGTGAGCTAGCTTGTGGATGAGCAGCCGGCAGTGACGCAGCACGGCATCCTTGTGGGAATGCTGGCTGCCATGTGAGATGGGGACAGAGGGGGACACAGCCAGCCTATACGCAAATCTCTGTACGGACACGTGGCACTCACAGCTGCTCGGTGGCGCTGTGGCTTTGCCTGCTCCTGTGATACCCATTTCTCCGAGATGACATTCCAGCTGGCCTCTTAGCCGGGAGCCCGCGTGGCATGCGGACACGGGGATTGGTTCAGTGTAGTTTCCAGGGCAGAGAGCCTGCCCGCACTGAACGATGGACCTGTTGGAAACTGCTTCTGAACTGAGGCCGCTGTCTCTCAGTCCCTGTTTGCTCATCTGGGATGCTCTTGGTGTCTCATGTTTCTCCACTAATCTAAAACCAGCCTTAATCCTGTGACAGACGAAAGCCCTTACTGCTCTGCAGTCTGTCTTACGTGTGTTGTTTGCTTTCTTATTACCTCTATACTATCTGGGCACGTGACTGCTGCTCAGTGTTTAAATACTGAGTTTTCCACATTTACTGCAATGGTGATTTTTTTTTCATTGCCCTCTTTTTAGCATCTTTGAATAGGAGGTTATTCTTATAAAACAATATGAATACATACTACAGACGGGTTATTTTTGTCTATTTCCCATACACTTATCTTTTGGGATTTTTGACAACAGGCACTTTAAATATACTTTTGTTAACTTCATATTGAATAAGCTAAACAACTAATTGGTTTGGGTTTGGTGCTTTGGTTTTTTGTTGTTGTGTGGTTTTTGGTTTGGGTGGTTTTTTTGTGTTTTTGTGGTTTTTGTGTTTTGTTGGGTTTTTTGTTTGTTTGGTTTGGGTTTTGGGGTTTTTTTTTGTTTTGTTTTGTTTTGGGTTTTTATTTTTTTCCATTCCTAATCTTCTTTCTTCTCTAATTGGGAGAGTACTTTGCAAATACAGCTATTTCACCAACTGATGTTATTCAGTATCATTATCCTCGCTTTCTGCCAGACTGTCCTAACAGAACCCAAGACAGTTACTTGAAATCACTTTTAATGATGAGGGAAGTTTGTTTCTTGACAGTTTGATTCTGTCCCCAGTGTATAACAATGTAAAAGTGATATTTTGTGATTGTTTTGGATTTGAAATACATATATTTTAGATTACAATAATTTTTTTTATTACTGTCATGGTTTGACACTGACCAAAGGCCAGTGCACCCATGAAAATATATTTTTCTTAATTTCTGCTGTGAGGTAGGACCAAAAAAGGAGCACAATCACCCAACTTAAAGCATAAAGAAGAAACTTTATTAACTAACACAAAAAAG
>VXBU01005773.1:258215-365278 GCA_013400315.1 Bombycilla garrulus
GGGGCAGCGAGCGGGGCGGCTGCCGCAGCCCCCCGTGTTCCGGCCCGACCATGGATTTCCGCAACATTCTCGTGATGGCCTCGGAGCAGCAGGGGCTGCACGCCGTGCCGGTGAGCTCAGGGACGGCTGGGGCTGCCGGGGGCCGGGGCCGGGGACGCGGTGGCGGTCGGGCCCGGGGAGGGCCGCGGGAGCCCTGCCCGCCTCTGCCTCGGCCCCCGCCTGGACAGCGCCCGCCGCCGGGATCTGCCAGACCTTTCGTCTCCTCTCGCCGGTCGGGGCTGCTCGCTCCTGGGGGCTGGAGAAACCTCTGTGTGCGGGGAGGGGGCGAGCGGGGCCCTTCTGTCAACAGGTGCCGGCACCCCCGGGCTGGGAGCGGGCACCGGGGCTTGCGCCTCCTGCTCCGGCAGCGCCGAGACCCCGGGAGCGGAGCGGTGCTGCGGGGGAAGGCAGTGCCTAAAAGCTGGCTAAGCCCTTTTGTTTGCTCTGAAAACACAACTCTGCCACGTCTCAAGTGCGAGTGAGACAAAGTGACAAGTTTTGGGGAATGGGCTGCGTTGTCCAAGGTCTCTGTGTGCGCCGGGAAGGAATACCATGTAACAGCGCTGTGGGGAGGCTTGGTGGAAGGCATTTGCTGTATTGCTAATACTGTATTTCGGCAGCTTGTTTTTTAGTTCAAGCTCTCGGTAACGTGTGGATTCCGTATGAAATAGCTCTCTGACTCGCCTGGATGAGGGATGGCAAGAGGAGGGGCACGTGGGCTTTTCATACATTAATATCCTGGGTTTCATTCCACCGGGAGGACCCGAATTATAAGTCATGCGTGCTTATTTGGGTAAAAAATATATTCTCCTCGGTAGCCACCAGCTAGGGAGACACTTTTTTTTGTTTGTTCTTCAACAGCGTTTCTATGATTAGTTTGCTTAAACCCAGTGTAAATGAGGGGTAGTTGTTTTTAGCAGAAAGTGTGGGAAAACCAGAAAAAAACATACTCTTAATTGTACAGTGTCTTCATTTTGGTGGTGTCAGAACTAGTGAATATCTCAGTGTCTCTGTATCATTAGTGGAACCTTGGTAATGTTCACTAATAGGGTGACCCGTTGATAATATGTACTGACCATATGGTAGATGTGAAATTAATCAGATTCCATTGTGGGTTTAAAAATCTTATAAAACCTACTCTTTTCTATTTAGGCACGTTTAATTTGTCTCTGACACTACATAGAAATCCGGTTCATACCATAACTAATACAATAACAAATACAGAAATACATTAGGATGTTTAAATACCCATTTGTTCAATCTTAAGCTGTTTCACTAAGTTATTACAAGCGAATATTATAAGTTATTAAATAACACTGGGTTATTTTAACTGTTATTTGAGATGTTTAAAGCTTCTCTTTACATTCTCTGTTTCAGCTTTATTGTGTGTGCCACTACTTTTTTTGTCCCAAGTAATTTTAAGCTATGATGATGAATTGATAAAATATCTGCCATGTTCTTCATTGTGGATGTGATGGTGGAGGGAGGGGGGTTCCTACTTGTGGTGTAATGGATGAGGGTTAGCTACTCTTTTTAGAAAAGGCAGCGTTAGCATTTGCTAATTCCTGATTAACTCATGGAGTGAGAGTGCAATTGAATCCAACAGTTTGGTTTAGCACATTAGTGGTGCAGCTTTTAACTCTGAAGTTGGACCCAGTCTCTGTGCAAAAGCAGAGCTGGACTTGGCACTGCTTGAAGTTATTTGCAGCTGCTGGGCTTTAAAAGAGAGCCCATGGAGATTTTACAATCAGTGGACATCTAAACAGCTTCACTGCGTTAAAGCTAGTACATTAAATGTGTTTATATAAGAATATAATTATTTTTAAATACTTTTATTTTAAATACCATATAGACTAATTACACATTTACTGGTATATGAAATAACCAGGTTTGCAGAAATGTTAGTTCCTGCATTAATGAGCATATCCTCTGAGTTTCTCTGAAGTTTAAAGTAAACTTTACTGTGCCACTAACTAAATATTCCCTGCCCTTTGTAATGAAAAACAGTGACATGAAGAAGTAGGGTATATTCAAAGTACATATAAATATATATACTATACAGGTAGTGTTTAGTTCAAAGTGGAACCTGTATAAAAACTCTAAGAAATAATGTGGCCTTGTATTGTGAAAAACAGGCCTGGATAAAGCAGATATTACATCATGTCCCTGTAAAAACGAATCTGCTTGTTCATCTCCCTATGGAAATCCAGATTCAAAAGGAACATTGCTGAAATCAGCCTTTTGGTGCCCTGTTAGTTGCATCAGGTTTTGTTTCTAAATAAAACCGTACATATATGAACTACTGAGTAACTGTCTGAGCTATTAGCAGCTATGTGCTGCTAATCATCTTCACAGCAGTTGCTGAGTAGAGCCCCAGGTTTTATCATCTAATATTCCATAGGGGTTTCACCGCTGTATCTTGTTACCTGTGTTCACATTAGCAGTTCATTAGATTTTTAGTGTGGTCTTGCTTTGACTAGACATGATAACAGTTATGAGATTTAATGTTGACTCTAGAGAGGTTTAAATACAGTGTGTCACTCTTTTTGGTGAAATTGGTTTACTGTGTTATGCCACGTGTTTCACATGACGTGGCAAAGTGCTTTCAGATATTTTTATTGTAACTATTCTTTAAAATATGAAATTTTACTGCAGCCTAAAGAAAAAAAGAAAACCCTGAGGACAGTTGGAACCGAGTTATTCTTTGATTTCACCCCAGTTTCTAATAAACTGTTAATGGCAGTATAAATATCTCATATTGCTCCCAATTCTTTTTAACTGAGGGCGAAACTTTGGTGCCCCGAATTTACAGAAACCTGATGCAATTTAACCACAGAGAGGTGACGCAAAACTGAAAGAGCTCATCATCCACGTCAGCACTTGCAAGCTCTCACTTTAAGTTAGACTGATACAAAGCAGCCTCCAGTGAAGCTGACGGATAGGAGTAGCCACGAGGAATTAAGTATTTGTGAATTGAAACACTTAACAGAATTCCAGAGTTTGTACAGAGGACCCTGGGTTACAGAGCCTGCCCCTTGAATTCTAATCTACAAATTATCAGCGTTTGCCCACAGGCAAGAGAAACCCTGCATGAGAAATAATGGGAATGGCTGTGAAGTGGCTGTGAAGTACAGATTGCTGCTGTAGGACCAGACTCCCATCGATTATGTGTGTGCATTTATTGTGTGCTTAAAACGCTTTGGATTACATCAGCCTTCACAGGAGGAACTGTAAGATACACAGTGGGAAATGTTGGCAGGGGTGAGGAGGGCTTTTGCTCTCAGCTGGACTGACCTGATGTGAAGTTCCAGACTGTCGAGGTTTAAATGCTGACTTGTAAAATTTCTAGCTTTTCCTATTCTTGGTCACATTTTTTTGCAGAAGCAGATGAAAGTGGGGACCATAATACCACTACAGAAAGGAAAGCATAAAGAGTCTGTTCGCTTTTTTTTTCCCTCTTTTTCCCCTGTGTGAAGCAACTTTTAATAGAAGAAATCTCTGCATTTTTTCTAGCTAAGGTTTCTGCTTGGGTGTTGTGGAAGCAGTTGCAAAATTGGCAGAAAATAATTTTTGCTTTTATTAGGAATAAAATGTATGAACCTGTTGAATTGGTTTGGGGAGAAGAGAACAATGAGTTGATAAGCTGGGTGTTTTAGCTTTCTCTTGGTAGGAGTTGTTCAAACCTGAACTGAAGCAAATTTCATCATGCTTGTTACCTATTTACTTTGCCACAACCAGAAACTGAAAGCCGCAGTTAAGAAATCATCGAGTGTGCATTCTAAGACAGTCTCACTACAGAGTCAGCTGCTGGGAGCCTGTGGTGAATCTATAGCAGGAGCTTTGGAAATACCAGGTCAGGATGAGCAGCAGAGGCTCTTGGGCAGGGAACGCTAATGGCCACCTACAATGTGGAAAGCTGCCTTCTGAGGGACTGGTGTTGCCAGAGGAGTGACACAAACAAGGATGTATGTGGTGGATGAACCGGTCCTGATGCTCTCAGAGTTATACCCTGAAGAATATTTAGGGGAAAACAGGAACTTCCCATTGGGGAAAGTTACATGTCTTGGCAAATAATAAGGAAGAACAGGCTAAGTGTTGTAAACATGCTAGTGAAAAACATGCAAATAAAAGAATCTCCCCAGCCTGTGAGAGCCCCTGCAAGTTGCCTGTAGTGGATAGCACAAGTGGCATTGTCTTTGCATTGCATGTACAAGCCCATTGCAGTAACTGAGCTGCACAGGTGCTCCACTTGAGAATTTGGCAGAATTGATCACTTGCATTGATCTTGCTGCCACTTGTGTAAATATTGATCGTTAAAGGCAATTCTACTGCTGTTATTTCTGTCTGATGCTCGTGTTTGGTCTAGGCCCCTTGGGACTTCTTTTGGGTGCCAAGAAGTTTACAATTACTTTATAAAATCTGTATTACAGTCTAAGATTTGGTGTTTGAATGCTGATATCAAAGTAGCTATAGCTCTATCAGGATCATGTGCCATGTTTTGAAGGAAGTCAGTGACTTCAGAGCAAATAGTCACTGTTTACAACTCCAGTAGTGCAGTGTTCTGGGAACAGTGTGACCTGCTTTTACCTAAAGGCTAAACTTTTCTATTCCTCTGTTGATTTAACCAACTTAGCAATAGCTACTAAAAGCCAGAATCGTGCAGCTGCTGTTTGGATGGTATAGTGGCATGGGCTGGCTTATTTTGCCTGCTTTACCTGCAGTCTGATGCATATTCATTTGCACTGCATATAAAACACTTTATTAGTGTTTGTGGAACGTGTGTGTGGTTCAGTGCTTTTAGAAAGACTACACTTCAGCAGGTTATTTTATGCTGTCACTGAATGAAGGTGAATAAGACTTGTATCAGCAATAGTACAGAAAATGGGTATTCATTTATTAATTGTTTGGCTGTGCTTTCAGTTGTTACTCAATATTAAGAAATACTAGTGACAAGAAGGCTTAATTTAAATTTTGCATGATTTGTTGTGTTAGTGGCAGTCAGAAAAGAGCTTGTCTGTCAAGCTGCTTTACAAACCTGCTCCTGGATAGGACTGTTGGTCACAGTGCAGGAAAACAAAGCCTGAAAACTGCTTCCCCATCACTTTAATTCTTTATAAGGTTTCCCAGCAGAATAGAGCAATCTACATTTGTCCCTGCTGTTTAGCAGTTTTCAAAGGTGCTCCTTAGGCACAAAATAATTTAGGCTGGAAAAGATGCTTGAGTCCTACAATTTTTAAAACAGATTTTTCAAAGCTGACGGTACAGTTGAAATGGAATAATTAAATGAAGCTTTGCCAAATTAAGTTACCAGTGACAAAACATGACATGTTTAACTTTGTAAGATAATTTACATAGACATCATTATACGAAGATGAGTACACTACAAAGTACTGCACATAATTTCTAAGGTACTAATTTGCTTCAAGCTGTTTCTGACAGGATTTTGACTGATAATGTGGGGATTCCTTTGCCTCTCTGTTCTAGTTCAAATGGAGTAAACCAGATTTTTTTGGTACACAGAGCCATGGGCCACATTTGAGCAGAGGCTGAGAGACAATGCTGCATCGCAGGTCAGGTTTCCTGAGCAGCCAAGTGCTTTTGGTGCAAGCAAGGAAATGGGTTCTCAGGTTGTGGTAAACTTCCTTGCAGAGAGGTGAAGCTCAGTAAATGAGCCTGGCTGTAGTAGGTCTTTAATGGGATGAGGTGACATGGCAGGTGTTAATATGCAATGTGTGTGGGGAGTGCATGTCTTGGTTTTGAAAGACAGGTGCCTGCCAAGGAAGGCAGGAGCTTCTCTTGGAATAGAAAATGTAAACCCTCCCCCTCCAAATTATTAAAAGGGGCTCTCAGTAAAAAAATATGAGGCTAGGAATAACAGTTCTTTAATATGTATAAACAAAATAAACTAGAACAAACAAACAACAAAAAACCCAACAAACTACAACCTAATTAGAAAATGCAGTATTAAACAAAAAAACAAACCCTGACAGTTAGAATACAACCTGACACCCTGTCAGTCAGGGTGTTGGTAGCAGTCCAGTTGGAATGGTGGCTCCAGTAGTGCTCCTGGAGTGACAGATGGTTCTGCTGAGGCAGAGATCCTGTAGAAGGGCAGAGTTTTCTTCCAGTAGTCCAATGGTGATGTAGAAGGGTCTGGTCCTTCCTCTGGGAATCCAGTGGGAGAGAAGGCTGCTCCTCTGGGAATCCAGTAGAAGGCAGATGCCTGTTCTGTCCAAATGCCCACATTATATCCAGGTGGGAATGCTTGGCTCCTCCCCCTGGGCAGAGCTTCTCACAATGGGCTGATGTCATTCTCTGAGTCATGGGGTGGGTCCTCACAATCGCCCATTAAACAGGAATGGCTCCCGGAGGGAGTTATCTGTGACTCATGAGGCAAGGCATTGATGGTTCATTAACAGGAGATGGTCTGGGGGAGGAGGTAAGGAAAACACTGCCCCTCCTGGTTTTAACAGTTCATGAAGATGGAGATAGAATACAGACCTTCTGGAATATGTTACATTGTAACCTAGGACAGTGCACCTTTGTAATTCTGCTCTGGTCCTTTCAGAAGCTGCTCAGAGAGGCTACAAGTGGCTGGTATTGTAGCTGCCCTTCTTGGAGCCAGTTTTGGATGCAGTTTGGAAATGAGCCTCCAAACCTTGCTTCTTAGTGCATATATATACAAGCTAATTGATGGGTTTGCATGTTAGTAATTAAAGTAATACAAGGATCTATTCATGTGCTGCTGATCAATGAATCAGAAATGAGAATGAAGGCTTTCATTGCATGATATTGACATTTATAGGGAGTTATGCTGCCAGCCTGCCTGATTATTGCTTCTAAAGCATTTGGATGCAGGTTTCCTTACCAGATATTTTATTTTGATTATTTAAGTTTCATATAGCTTTTTGATAATAGGAAGATATTTATAGAAATGCTGACTTGTGTGGCTGTTTAGTGATAGTTTTTTTATTTGGGTTGTTTTTTCACATCTTTCATTTGGTGAGAATCTTAATGTCTCATGTGGGACATCTTGGTTTAGATTTTAATCTATTGGCTTACTTCTGAAATTAACAAAAACCTCACCCTCTCATACCTCTGTTTTGGGTTTCTTTTGTTCCTAAATGTATTCTGCTTTCCTTCTGCTTCTGTGTTTAACTGCCTTCTATTGTATTTATCTTTGGAACTGTTTCTCTCTTTCTCATTGCTTTGGTTTTTTCTGTTATGTTTGTGGGAAGACGTTAAAAAATTATTTTTTTCCATTTTAGGCACAACCTCGTGCATTTGTGAAAGGCAGTGTCTGAACAGGTGTAGCACATTAAGCAAGTGGTTGTTATAAAACCCAGTAAGAGGCACTTGGGCACTTAGCTTTGATTTAAGTAACACTTACTGGATATAAGAGAAGCAAAAAAAGGGGGGTAACATAGATAAGTGTTTCTGTTCAGTTGCTGGAACCCCAGGTTGAACAGGACTGGATAGACTTTTAGGCATGGCAGGCTGGACAAATCCTGTCTTTGGTGCACATAATCAATGTTGTAGTCTTTGGAGCTTTTGCAGGATGTTCTGGGAAGTTAATAGCACCATTTATCATTTCCTCTGGCAAGGAAAAGGATGTTATATGAACATGTGCAGCTTCACCTCAGGGTATAATGAGATACAGAACCACAGAATAGGGACTGTTAAAGGTGATCTAGTCCAGCTCCCCTGCAATGGGCAGGGACATCTTTAAACAGATCAGGTCACCCAGAGCCCTGTCCAACCTGACCCTGAATGTTTCCAGGGATGTAAAGGCTACAGCCTCTCTTGGCAATCTGAGCCAGTGTTTCACCACTCCCATCAAACAACTTCTAGTCAGAATCTACCCTCTTCTAGTTTAAAACAAATACCCCCACCCTCTTCTACTTTAAAACAAATACCCCCTCTCCTATTGCTAAAAATTGTCCCCATCTTTCTTATAAGCTCCTTCCCAGTACTGAAAGGCTGCAGCTAGGGCTCCCTGGAGCCTTCTTTTTTCCTGGCAAATTGCACCATGTGCAGGAGCTGTAATTGCCAGGTGGGGGCTGTGTATTGTCACAGTTAGTGCTGAGGTCACACTGATCTTGGGTGATAAGCAGAGTGCAGGACTGCACCGTTTCAGCTGGTGTATGGATCACTAACTCCTTGGTATACACACTATTGTGTTTAAGGTTACTGCCAGCAGGAACTAAAAATCACTATTGTTGGTTTTACATCAGCCTATTAATTATGCTGCTGAAGTTCATTCCAATTTTTGGAGTAATTTGATTTTTTTGAGTTATCTGTTTTTGCTGAATTAGGTAACCTGAAGCTGAAATGAGTGTCTACAAGCAAGCTGAAAATGGAGCTGTAAACCTGTGGTCTGGAACTGAATTGACTGTGGCAGCTTGAGCTGTAGTTTTCTTTTGGTTCCTCTTGGTCAAAGACTAAGGCTGAACTGAAACACTTTTATCCCATTACTAATGCAACCATTGCATTCCTTATTAGTCCAGTGCATTTCACTCATTTTGTTTCCTTACCTGCCTTCTGGTTTCCTGTTCATTCCTTCCAAAAGCTGAGTGAGCCCCTGTTGTGGATGAGTGGAAATTATCTCACTCAAAAGACAGGCAGCAGTGTATTTTGAGATAAATAATGTTTTGATAATTCCCTGGAATTAAACCAAGTTCAATAGTGGTTTGATAAGGTTTAATAAGTTTATTGTAAGGTTCATTTTATTAATAAATAAAAGAAATATACAAAAAAGGTTGAGTTCAAATTCATTTATCGGTTAATTTAGAGTGATTCTCAGGGACTGGCAATGCAGAGAGCAAGAAGCAGACTCCTGTTGAGTCACAAGGTTCTAAGTGGACTCCTTGCTTTCTAAACTCAGTTTGGAGTCTAGGAGTGGCTGGATCCATTCTTAGTCTCAGGCTTGGTCAGTGGTATATATCTAATGGAATTATCCATACAGGGTTTTAATAATGTGGGCTAGATGGATTAGTAGTGTTTTGTAATACTAATGCAGCATCCTCTGTCATCTACTGAGGATCTGTTGTGAGTAAGGAACCTTTCCACCTTGGGTAAGGAAGGATCTCTTAGCTTCAGGTAAAGAATTTGTAACCCTGAGAGGCATCTCTGCTTCAGGGGTCACCTGGCATCCTGTTAAGCTGCAGTTCAGGCAGAGCTCAAATCAGGCCCATCCTGATGGCAATATTTATAGGGTGAAGTAGTTGGCTACTGGCCAGTGGTATAGGCAAGGCAGGTGTCCTTATCTTAGTGCTGATACCTTGTTCTGGACTTTGGTTATCTCACTCTTCTGATGGTTTTAAAACCACCTTTCAACATTTTTTTCAAGACACCTCTACTCCCTTGGACCAGGCACTTTCTAGCTTGCAAGTTTCTCCCAAGGACTTGGGTCCGGTTGCTCCTCAGTCAGCCTGAAAGTACAGCTGTGAGTCAAATGTATCCAACACAGCCCTCAGTTTCAGTGGGAATTCATTGTTTACTTTGGGTCATCTGTGCTTTAGTCAAGTACAGGACTGTTATGCAACTCCTCAGTTTTAAAGACTGATTTTTACATTTCTTAACTCTTCTGACATATTTCTTTGTTCTTTGCAGAAAAGGTACAGTTTGGCTGTTGGTCCTCCCAAAAAAGTTCCTAAAGTCAAGGGAGTAGAGTCTGCAGCAGTGCAAGCATTTCTCAGACGGCAAGAAGAAGAAAAGAGAAAAAAAGGTAAAAGTACACAATATGTCCTATGGGGGACTTTCATTTATTCTTTGGTATTTGTCACCTTATTCAAAGTTCTTGTAAATACAGCTGCACATCTGTTTCTGGAATTTTTGCATAGACCTGATGCTGAGGGAAAGCTGGAACTAAGTAAGGACTGGGAATGTTTGCTTGCTTTCCTAAGGAGTTAAAACATGAATCAGCTATATTAGGATTTATGACTGGAGATTGAGAAAGCAGTTAAGGTGAAGGGCAAAAAACTATCTCAGCTTTCATTAGCTTAACTATGAAAAGCTTTTGTCTTTCATGGAAAGAGTTGCTATTGTTGTCTTAATCTAGTGCATCAATCCCAGTGAATTTTTAACGTGTCTCTGAGATACAATTTCTCCACTTTTATATTTCCTTTAAATAGTCTATGGAATAAACTAGTACTGCATTGCTTCTGATGTTAATGTTTTGTTAAAGGTAACCAAATCTGATGGTCTGGATGGCCCAGGTTATTCCTCCTTTCCTGGGCCAGTCATCATTCTGTTCCTTATCCCTGCTGCGAGGTCCAGCCAGAAGCCAAGACCAAGCATGAATTCCACATGGGGCATGCTGGCACACTCTGTGCTGTCACAGCCCTTGACAATAGAATAACACAGACAAGGAATGGTACCTTAATAGGCACCCAAAGTATGAGTAGCCCGAACAATTTTGTAGGAATTTTTACTTTTTCTGAGTCTTTCTGGTATTTAGCCCCCACTCCTTGGTCTGTCCACTATCTGGCATTTAGCTGTCTCATTCACCAGCTAGTTCATGCTGACTCTTGTCAGTAGGTCACAGACACGAGCTAGGGAGTATATTTATGCAGAAAACAGCTAAGCCAGAACAGGATACAGTACAGACTGTGGAGATAGGGCACAGGGTTCTATCAGACTTGTGTAATGACCAGCTGCTTGCTTATCTGTGTTCACTGCTTCTCTGTCTCCCCTATAACCCTCCACACATACACACTTAGGCTAATTTCCAGTTCTTATCTCCCCACTACTCATATTCCATCCCCTTCCTCAACATCCCTTAAATATTTGATAGTAAGTTTTGTACAGTCTCAAGATTCTCTTGCTCAGTCTCAGAACTCCCTCCACTATGCAGAGGTCCTGTAACTTCTGTACCTTCTTATACAAAGGTTCTCCATAACTTTTATAGCGTGCTGGAAAGCTGCTTCCCTCAAAAAGCCTTGGTGGGTTTTGTTACAGCAGTATTTCATTCAGTTGCTTGCCTTTGTTGGAGCAGCTGACACAGGTGGGTTAGCTGGCCTCTTGGCAGACCTGGGGTTGCTTTCTGGTCTATTTTGTATAGCTATTAGCCACATATCCTTAAGTTACTGTCCTAAGTAGTTTGTTAGTTTGGAAAATAGTGAAATAAAAAGTAATACTATTGCATAACTTTCTCTGGTTTTCTTGCAGCACTGGAAGAAAGAAGGAAGAAAGAGCAGCTCTTGGCAAGGCGTATTGAACTGAAACATGACAGAAAGGCAAGAGCTATGGCCTCACGAACAAAGGATAATTTTTATGGCTATAATGGTGTTCCTGTTGAAGAGAAGCCTAAAAAGAGGAGGGCTTGTGAGAATGTTGCTCAAGCCCCTGAGGCTGAGTATGCAACAGAAGATGAAACTGAGCAACTTGAATATAGTCAGACAGAATCTGAGCATGAGCAAGAAGAATATGAAGAGAAACCATCCAAAGCTGCAGTGAAACCAAAGGCACCTCCCAAAAGTGCACCAGCACCTCTGAACTTTGCAGAGCTCTTGAGGCTTGCTGAAAAGAAACAATATGAACCGGTGGAAATAAAACCGGTGAAAAAGGTAGAAGAGAGACCCAGAACAGCAGAAGAATTGAGAGAGAGGGAGTTTTTGGGACGCAAAAACAAAAAAGTAGAAATGCATAAGAAAAGTGAGAAGGAGATTAAGCCTACAGGGATATCCAGTTCTTCAAAAAATCTGTCTTCTCAAAAAGCATCTATAAACACAAAACTTAATAAAAGCTCAGTAGATAAACATTCCACATCTAAAAGCAGTCTTTCGCTTTCTATGGGTGGCGTTGATAAGAAATCCAAAGCACCAGCATTGACTGAGAAACACCCAAGGTCATCTTCTTCCAGACTTGATCAAATGGAAAAAAACTCACAAAATGGTTCCTTTAAAAGCTCTACTGGTAGCAGTCATAATAAATTACCTGTCAATGGTATCAGAAAGCCTGGCTCAAGCTCTCAGGTGCCACCCTCAAAACCCATGGCCAATGGGGCTCAGAGAATGCCATCTGTGAAAGAATCCAGCCTGAAAAAGTCTGCCCATGCAAAATCAGGAAAACCTGCAGCCCTTCAACATGGAATCAACTCCAATGCAAAACGATCTGGCAGCAGCTTAGGAAAAGGAGGACCTGGACATCCGGGGGGTGGTGCAGGTGCAGGACCGGGGCGATCGAGCAGCAATTCTGGTGTGGGACCTGGAAGGCCAGGAAACAGTTTAAGCTCAGGGCCTGGGAGGCCGGGCAGCAGCTCAAGCACAGGCCCTGGGCGACCGGGAGGCAGCTCAGGAGTGGGACCGGGAAGGCCGGCGGGCAGCTCAAGCACAGGGCCTGGGCGACCGGGCGGCAGCTCAGGCGTGGGACTGAAGCGACCGGGCGGCAGCTTGGGTGCTGGACCGGGAAGGCCGGGCAGCAGCACAAACATAGGACCAGGGCGACCGGGCAGCAGCCTGGGAACGGGACCAGGAAGGCCAGGAATCAATCCAAGCACAGGAGCCAAGCGACCGGGCAGCAGCCTGGGAGCAGGACCAGGGAGGCCGGGCATCAGCACAAGCGCAGGAGCTGTGCGACCGGGCGGCGGCCCGGGCACAGCCGTGAAACCCAGGTGTACTGTTGTGTCAGAAACTATTTCTTCTAAAAACCTTGTCACGAGACCTAGCAATGGACAGATGAATGGAATGAGACCTTTTCCAGGGCATAGACCTGTGCTTCATCCACAAGGTATGCGTTTATAGAACAGAGACTTTTTTTCACTGTTATGGTTAGCTCTAACCGGTGACTAAGTACCACACAGCTGCTCGCTTGCCCTGTCCCCTAGTGAGGAGAAGATTTGGAAAAAAATCAAATGAAACTCAGATAAGAACAGTTTAATAATTGAAACAAAATTAAATATAGAAGCTTTTAATTTATTTTAGTATTTGTTTTTACTTGTAATTATTTATTTGTTTTTACTTATGCTTGTAATTTTTGAAATACAGGTGGTGTGAAGTATCACATGAAAGAAAACTAAGCAGCCTGTGATGGATACTGGTATATGAATGCTGTTAGAAGGAAAAGAATTTAAGGATTCACTTCTGGCATTGCTTAATAGTTGGTCAATAAAATTTCCTAGTGTCTTAAATAACATGTGCTTGAAGGGCTAGATGAAAAATTACAGGTTTTATGTTTCAGTGTTCTGGCAGACTTATCAGTGATAAGCCATTCTAAAAATTTATTTCTGATCAGGAGCAAGCAGTGTGGAGTGTAGTGAATAAGTGCCTGGGAAGCCCTGAATGAAGAACAGATATCTGCTAAGAAGTTTCTTCAGGATGCCGTTACTGATACTAAAAAGTAGTCTCCTCTAGCACAACTCAGAGGAAGTATTTCTTCTTGCTGAATTTCTGAGAAATGCTGGTTAACTTGAGGCAGGAGTTTTCCAGAAAATGGCTATGCCCAAGGTTTAGCCAGGAGAAGTACTGTTAAATTAAAATTATGTTCATGTTAATGTTTTTTATTCTCTTTTGTCATTTAGGTCTTGGAAGACCACCTATTAGCTACAAGAGACAAATAGAAGATGATGATGATGATGAATATGACTCTGAAATGGATGACTTCATTGAAGATGAAGGGGAACCTCAAGAAGAAATATCAAAACATATTCGGGAAATATTTGGCTATGACCGGAAAAGGTAAGAAAAGTAATGGTTTTGAAATACTGCAGAACAAGCAGAAGAGCAAGTAATTACTCTTCCTAAGAAGGGATATTAATTAATTAGCTGGTTTTTAATGTGATAAAAACTGATATTTAATTTTCAGGTACAAAGATGAAAGTGATTATGCCTTACGTTATATGGAGAGCAGCTGGAGAGAGCAACAGAAAGAAGAAGCTAGGAGGTATGCATGGTTTTGAACTTGGATACAAATTGTGTAGTTTGTTTGTTGCTGAAGTCATAGGGCTAAGCTAGCAAGTGTCCACTCTACCCCTCTACCACAGAGGTAAATGTTTCTTATAGTTTTTTATAAGAAAGCTTAAGTAAAAGATGGAATTCATACAGCCAGTGGTGGATGCTCTAAATAAATCATGTGAATCCTTATCTATCACAAGCCTTGCTTGTTAAGGACCAATAAAAAACAAAACTCGCTCATTTCCAAAAAAACTTCTTTACATGATATATTTCAGTTGAAATTTCAAATCCTTGCATTTGGCCCAAGAATTACAATAACCTGCTAGTTTGAGGTCTGGATATTTTGTTTGTTTTTTTATCTATATGTGCGTGCATTTATTTCTATAGAAGCTAAAAGCCATATGCTGACAAGCTCTTATAGTCAATAATTTCTTGTTGGTTTTGGCCTTTGGGCCTGCGCAATTCTTATGCCATAAACTGATTTTATTTTTTAAGTTAGTCGTGGGACAAGCTTTGTGAAAGCTATGAGGGTTTTTTTATAGAAAACAGAAACACTGGAATGCATGGAGTGACAAAATTCTTTTGTTCTACTGAAATTTCTATATGGGTATTCAGAAGGTGCCTTGAGCATTGGAAACTTGCATCTTTGAAGTTATAGTCAGTGTCCTTATTCCTCCTGGCTCCTGAGGAATAGCTGCAGCCCATGGAAAGCTATAGTCTGTTAAATGGAGTTAGGAGAAATAAATTGAATTTTAAAGTGATATTGCTATTAACCAAACTCTGTTGATATCTTAGAGTGAGGTTTTGCAGAGTTGAATTCCTGACTCACTTTTAACTACACATGTAACTACAGATGTAAAGGAAGTAGAGATACATTTGAGTTAAATTCAATTTTACTTTTCCAATGGATGTGTTTCAGTACCTGCTTTTTGGGAGAAAAGACCTTATGTATTAAACTTATTAATTTTTATACAATCTTTCTTTTTTATGGACATTTTAAATATCTTTTTCCCTTGAAATATTTTATTCTGATACTATGATTTAAAAAAAATCTTGATTTCTTAAGGCTGCATTTGTTCTATAATTAAAGGTGATTTGGTATGAAATTATTCTTCAAATCAGCTCTACTATTTTTAGCATTGCTTTTTGGGTGTGTAGAAGTAAAGCCTCATGTGTCCTGAGTAGCAGTGTAAAGGATTTTATTTTGTTTGGCAGCTTGAGACTCGGTGTTCAGGAAGACTTGGAAGAACTGAGACGGGAAGAAGAAGAACTGAAACGCAAGAGACAGTCTAAGAAGCTGAGGACACGTTAACTGATTTATGGTGTTGATTTTGTTCATGTTTCTGCTCCCCTCTGCCTCCATACATCTCTTATTCTACTTCAGTTTCCATTTGCTTTTTAGAGGGCAAAAGAATATTTAAAGGGATTAAAGTACTGAAAAGCAAGGCTTTAGTTTGACCTAAATAAGATATTTATTTTTAATACTTGCCAGGGTTGTTTTTTATGAAGAAATTAATGCACTAATGCATATTAAATGGAATAAAATTAATAGATGTTTCCATTGATTAAACCAGTTAAAGATGCCAGCAGAAATATTGACTAGCTATGCACTGACTTGGAACTGTGTGAGCCACGTACCAGTAAACCAATTTTGCATTCACTTGAAAGAAAGGAATAGCATTCTTGTTCCCTAATATTTCTTGAGACTTGGAAAGATTCCTTTATATCCTGCCCTGTCTCCCAACATGAGCCTCAAAGTGTTTAAAATGTCATCTTCTGTACAGCAGCAGCTTGGTTGTAAATTCAGCCACAGCCCATAGGTGTTTAAGGCAATAAAGTGCTGTAGATATTTTTATTGGAGGACCCATAAAAATAATTTGAACCTCTTTATTTCTAAACAGAAAAGTGCATGTCATTTGCAAACTGTACAGTGATGGATATGGCCAAAAGATCATGTTGGCTTTTGCTGTGTCTGGAATTCCAGTGCCAGTCTAATTCAGTATGAGAAACACACACCCTGAAAACAGAAATTTCTCCTGTTTGTATGTAACTGTGCTTTCGGGCTCAAGCATATGCTTGGGAATTCTTCTCCTGCCCTGTAAATCTTCAGATTTGTTTAACAGCTTCTGCTACTTTTACAAATTGTGTTTTTTCTTGCATTAAACATCCGATGGTTAAATTATTTAAAATGTGAAGCAGTCATTTATCTAATTAGTTTTACTATTCAGAAAGAACATCAGAATAAAGTTTTGTTAGAATGCATTTGCAGCTTTTCACTATTAATATCATGTTAACTAGTTAATATTTGTGATTGGTTTCAACAAGCCAAAACCCTAAAGTAATATGTACAGCAGGAGAGTTAGTTCAGTTACTTACCTTAATGCCCATATTTGCACATTATTTCTAACTATGCACTTAAAGACTGTTTGTTTCAGTAACTGAATTTGTTTACAATCAGCACAGGGTTCATGTAAAGTCTGCAGGAGTTGCACTGAGACCTGAAGCTCAAATCTGGTGTTGCCTCTACTTGGATTTCCCCAGGTTGCCCTTCAAAGCTCACCAGTGTCACTACTTGGCTTTGCCTTGAGCTCCAGAACTCCACTGGTAGCATCTGTCTTCAGCTGCTTTAGGCTGTTATGTTTTAATGCTAGAAATACTTTTAAAAGTACAAAAAACGGCTTTGGGAGTTGGTTGGGGTGAGGAAAAAGGAAAAATTATCTTGTGAAAAAAAATTTCAAAGGAACCTTTCCTGTTGGGGCTATTCTTAGCAGTGCTGCTTCTAGGAAGCAGTTCAGGTAGCAACCTTTAAGGAACAGTCTTTGAAGCTGCTCAACTTTAAACATCCGATTGTTAATGTAAGAAAAAAACAGCTTTTTAAGATGTTTTCTGTCACTGGTGTACCATTTGACTGCCTCAGCAAAACACTGATGTACATTACTGGTATAGATTCTGTAGACTATCTCAGTATTGGCAAACAGGGAGCCCAGGTAAAGATAACATTGTTGCTCCTCTGTAGTTTTAACTTTCTCTAGTAACTAAAAGAAACTGTTTCTTAGAGTATGCACTTGAGACTATGTCAGACAGTGTAACCTCACTGTCTAGAAGTGTGTTGTATTCTCTGCTGCATTGGGACCATCTCAGATTTCCTGTTGGAGATTTCCTGGTTTCTAGAATTATCCATTCAGAACACTCAACTTTGGGACCATGATCAAGTTCTGGGTTTGTACTTTTTAAATCTTTTTAGCTGGAGAAAGACTCGAGGTCCATCAACCCAGACAGCTATATCATTTGTGAGCAACTTCCTGCCTGGCTGGGGAGAAAAAAGTCTCTTATGAAGTAAAAAAAATATATAATAATTTGAAAATTGTTCTGTTGGGAAAGAAATCTGCATTTCAGACAAATACAGGTTAAGTAAAACCTGCTTATTTCACTACTTTCTGATTATTTAACCATGCCAGATCACTTAAACTTCTTAATCAGTAAAGCACTTTGTCATTTAGATGGTGACTGGAATGTACTCTGCTAGCCTCCCTAAGACACATTTATAACTTTCTTCACACAGTGATCATTGCTTAAACTTTGTTTCATATGAAAAATTGTTCAAGGACACATTTGTAATTTTACAGTCAAGAAATACTTTCTCATAATTGGCATGGGATGCTGATGGGTTTCCTATTTTGTACAAATGTTTGGCTTTTAATGTGCTTGCATATTTGTTGCGTGTTTGTATGTCAGCTAGGAAGGAACTAAACTAATTTTTTAATTCCTGACCTTGTATCCAAAAACCTGTTTATTGTTTGCCAGATTAATAGTATTCATCTAATGACAGTATTTCAGTACTTCCAAAGTGCATCTGAATTTGAGGTGAAGAAAAACTGGAAGAATGCATACATTGGTTTATCGGGATTGGATGTTCAGCTAATGATTTAATTGTATTTAAGGAAATTCTGGTTTGGTTTTTAGATTTTTAATTCACTGTTTGACAATGTGCCTTTTTACTAAATTGTGTCAAAAAATAATGAATGTAGGAGGATAAAGTTGGTTTCTGCTGTCTCAGATTCTATATCCTTAAACTTGAGAGTGTGAAATGACATACTTTTCATAAAACCCTTCCAGGTCTGGCTTTGATTGCACAATTAAGGTAGCTACTTCTTTACTGCTAATGCTAAATCAAATGAAGGGCACTTTCTATTGATGACTACTTTTTGAAAATGTCTTGTATTTACACTTGAGCTGCGTCTTTTGGAGGCCAGGGTTTTGCATATCACAGGAAGCCTTAGTGTGCAACTCTGTGCTGTGCTTTAAAATAAAAATCTTTCAAGAAGTATATGAGATCACTATGGAAATCTGGATTTATTTTTGTGTAAAGCCCAAAATATTGTCCAGGAAAACTAATTTTCTATTTTTTTTGCATTTTGTAACATAATCTAGTAGCTGATACATATTTCTAGATATATCATATTTCTGGAGACCAAAACATGTCAGAAAATAAATATATGGAGAGACTGGTGTTTAAATTGTGATGAATGTACTATTTATTTTGGTGAGTGGGTGTGATGCAATATTCAAGTGTTAGTGTGTAAATAAGGGTGCTTCTAGTTTTAGCCAATGATTTTTTTTTCCTTTGGGGATATCATCTGTGCACAGTGTCTTTTTACACAATGTGACAAATCAGGTTAAAAACTCGTACATAGCTTACCTGCTCTCTGGTGCTGTCTAGGAAGTGTATACTTTAGCACACCCCAAATGCATATAAATTTTGCAGAGTATGTATACAATAAATTAACAGGCATTAAACATTTTACTGCTACTTCTCATTGGTTTACTTTTATGGAAGATTTATCAGAATTACTTTTTGCTGTTTCCTCTGAGCTTTCACATACAGCAGTGTCAGTCTGAATGTTCTCATGCAGCCAGCAAGAAGGTATGAAAAATGTGATGGAGTCACTTAAGCCTTCAGAAAAGATCAGGAAGTTCCTGGTGTCTCCTGCAGTTTAGGCTGTGGTGACGTAGTATGTACTTGGAGGAGCATGAATTGAGAATGATAATATTCACAAGTGTGCCCACTGCCTTTAATCTTGTGCCTTTGAAGTGTTTACAAGCAGCATCCTTCTTGGGTTTCCATATTCCCATGTAAAGAGTCTGAACTCCCTTGACGGATGTCTCCTCTGGAAGGGTTTCCTGCTTTAATGGTGGAAGTAAATGCCTGTTTTGATCAGCTGGTGCTGTGACCCACTTCCAAATGGATGAGTGGATACACATCATTGAGCTCACCTGCCTTTATGAGAAACAGTAATTTTTGCACACTCTTGTGATTAAAAAATACTATTTTAAAATATTGCAAATCTGCATTTAATGTACCTATCAGTACCGTGTTTGGAAGGTATGAATTCTTACCTTCTTTTGGAACTGCCTTGTATAGAATTCTCTTGAGATTTTTAATGTATCCTAATAGCTGTCATCAGTCAATCTCTGCCATTATTTCAAGGCAAAAATGTTCTGTTCAGGTGGTGGTGGTGGTTCTGCATTGCGTCATTATCCTACCCCAGCCAGTAAAGCTACTTCTGGTAGCAAAATCATTTTATTCAGATTGGGAGAAAAAAGATAATTACAGGTTTCCCTTGTTTGAGGACAGCTTTTAGCTGTAGTTTATTTGGAATAATATTTCAGTTCCACAAGGCAGAACTGCAATTTATTTATCCCATATATAGGCTCTTCTTACCCCTGGAACTGCAAGTGGAAACATTTTTCTGTAAGCCTAGGAATCTAAAAGCCTTTGAAATACTATGCTTACCATATTCTGTGGAATGAACTTAAGGACAGAGATAATTCCTGAAGTAATCAAATATATAATGAGTTTAGGTCTGGCTTCTCTGTCCAAAATTAATAGTTCTGTTTTTCCACACCACCTGGTGCTCCACTTGCTTTGAAGGTTCCTTTGTTTGGTTCTTCATGGGAGTCTTGGGTTTTGCCTAAATCATTCTCCCTCCACTGGCAAATTCATTAACTTTTTGTATCCTGGATGTAACTTCCTCAACGTTCCTTGCTTGAGAACAGGCAAGTATCTGATGCTATTTCTCCTACTATCTGAAAGTTGATGGCAATCAAGAATTTAAAGAATCAAGAGCTTCAGTAGGTTTTTTGGTTGAAGGGGTTGGCTTGATGCTGATTGGAAAAACACTTGAGCGTAGAGTTGCAAGTTTTGTAGTGCAGGGGAGTAACTGAACACATACCTGTGAATACACCGAGTACAAAGGCTGTTTGAGTGCATTACATGTGCTCCTCCATGTACTAAACCTCTCTTGTGCATTTCTTCAGGAGAGGTAAGTAGCTTCCTTGAATGATGCAACTAAGGGTGTACATGATATTTGTTGTGGGTCTGTCCTCAGCTCCCTGCCATGATAAGACAGTAATTCTCCCTGCCATCTTCTCCCAGCTCTTGTGTTGTATGGATGCTTTGTGGTCCTTTCACATGTCCAGTATGTAAAGACTTGACCAAACAAGGAAATGGGTATGGTAGAGCAGAGAATCTGTGGAATGACCTGCTGCTCTGTAGCTGATGAATAACACTGATTATGGTTCTTTTTGGACAGGAGGGGTTCATTATCTGGTTCTTGATTTGTACAGAATGTGCAGGAAGGGTTTCTGAGAGCTCCACAGTGGTGTCAAATGTGACTGTAAATGCTACGTAGACAGGCATCCGGTCCCACCAGGTGAAGGTTGAGAGTTGAGGCAGAGGGATGTACTGCTGTTACTGCTCTCTCCTCAGCCAAAAGAAGGGAGCCGGCAAGGCCTTTGTTAGCCTGGCTTCTGTTTGCCAGCTGGGTACAAAGGGAACGTGGCCATGGCAGCACATGATGCGTGATGTGGCCCAGGCCTGGGGGGAGCCCTGTTTACAAGCAGTGCAGGATGCTAAAGCTGGCAGGAGAATATAACTGTTTTGTGGAAATAATATTCACTGTCTTTACAGCTGGCAGTGAGGACTGATGTACTCACAGCTGTTGGCTTAAATCCAGCTTTGGTTGGTTGTGCTTTGAAAGTGATTGTTATGACATGTGAAATGGTCCTAGTGTAGATCACACACACGGGTGACTTGCTGGTCGCTCAGAACAAAGGGGAATGATGCAGCCCTCCAGGGCCCGGCTAGCTCTGACCCACCACACTACGGTCCGGAGGGGCCACGCAGAGTGTGGGGAACTGTCACTGCAGGTGTTGTGTCAGTGACAGAACCTCAGAGCTTTGTCTCTATGGAGGCAGAGTGCTGTCAAGGGAGAGAGAAAGGGGAGAGAGGAGGCTCTTCTGCTCTCGGGTTCCAAAGGTAGAGCCTATTGCCACGGAAGGGAGGAGAACAAAAGAGCACAGAGCATGCCTGTGCAAGGAATTTTATAGGGTTACAAATTAAGGGGTGGGCATAAACAGTAAACCAATCAGGGAACCATAGGGGAGGATCATAAGGTGGGGTTCACAGAACACAATCCAATAGGGACAAGAGGAGGAGAAAAGGGGTCACATGGGCCAACGGGGCATCGAGGTTTAGGGGATTTCCAAGGGGGTGGATATTTCAGGGATTGGCCCATGTGGGGATTGACAAGTGGAGGTCTGGAAGGAGGGGCAGGGTTTGGGTGATGGATGGGGAAGGGACTGGAATAAGGGGAGGAGACACGTTGGAGGGCGGTTTAGGGGAGGGTACAATTGAGGAAGAAACCATTGGGACAAGCAAACGGAAGGGAACATAGGAGCAAACTACAATAATATAACTAACAATGAAATCAGGAAAAAACATGCGCCACAACAGGGAAACATTGAGATAAATAATGCTCCTAGTCGTGATGCTCCCAGAGCTGAAGGTGGCTTGGGTTTTGTAAGAAAGCTTGCTCCTGCCACTTGTCTTGTGGTTGGTCTGCATTTATTACCCACTCTTTAGTACCTGGGATGATCACTTCAGTATATTTTAGAAGTGCAAATTTTTCCCATAGCATTTAATATTTACAAGCTGAACTTGTCATTTCCATTCCATTACTCTTAAGTTAATTTAGACAACTCATAGCACTGCATAATTTTCTCCACTGGAGAAAATCCTTTAAATGTTTCCTGGATTGTAGTTTCCTGTTGTTGAGAATACTTTCCCTCAGCTTTGCTCTAAAGTAGCATCCCTGTAGATACAGGATGTTCACAGGCAAGCAGAATAATGAGAGTAGCATAAAGAGTATGAAAGTTTGAGGCTGTTGAAATGATATCATTTCCCTCTTGTGTAGAGCTGAATAAAACTCCAAAGCTGTATGCTGCAAGACAAGATCCATGCACCCCAAGACTGTCATTTTGCTTTGCCCTCTTCCTTAGCACTTGAGAAAGTGCAGTCTATTTTCTGTTTCATTAGCCATCTTAACTTTTCTACCAAGTCTCTAAGAAAACATCTCAGTCAGGAAGATCTGTACTGAGGGCAAAATGCTGGTTTTTAATACATAGGGTAACCTATTATGCAGTGAGATGTAATAAGAGCTGGATGTATTGCTTGGTAAATCCCAGTTTGGGAAAATTTCTGTAGCTTGCTTGGTAAGAATATATACAAAATTCTACGGCTTCATTTGGAAGAGTGTTCCCAGTGATGGGGGCAGAGGAACTACTGGAGGGTCCATGGGATAGCAAGGCTGTGTGTTAGCCTGCTAGCAAGATGTTTCATTACCTAGAGATTAGTTGGCTGTTGGGATACACAGGACAGAGAATACTGTGAATTTAATTAGCATATCCAGTCTGATAACCAGGATGCCTTGGTGGAAGCAAACAGAGCTTTAAAGATTACAAGTTGAGTGGATCAAGACTGGCTCAGGAAGAGAAGGTTGAATCAAACCTCTGCAAGCAAGAAATGTTTGTAAAATGTATAAGTTTTTCTGTGTGGTGTTTAACCTAATCATTGTAGTAAAAGATTACTAGCCCTAGAACAGTATATAAGCATTTTGGAAACCTCAGTAAAATCTAATTCTGATCCCAAATCAGTCTACCCGTCTCTCTAAATCATTGATAGTTCGCAATACTCTGTTGATGTAAAACAGAGGTATTCATTGCAAATGTTGTTTAGAGAAGATTTTGAGTCAGAGGGCACAGACCCAACTTGCAATTGAAGTGAGTTTGAACAGTGAGTACTAAGAAATTTGAATCTATAGTTTGGGTGCAAGCTTAGTCAAGGGTGATTTCTAAGCCTCACAAGCTACCAGTAGCAGTGTGTCACTGCCACAGGGATGTGGTCACTGTCCTGGTTGCTATGATTGTTTTGGTTATGTATGAACACAGATTTTAAAAATGTTTCCAAACATCAAACTTACTAATAACGGTAAGTATTGATCAGACTTTTCCAGTTGTTTTTACCATGAAATAAGAAATAAAACATTTAGATGCTTGAGATTAAAAATGTAAAGGGAATGTTTTACCCTCAAACATTAGACTATGCTAAGACCTTTGTGAAACAAAATTATCTTCAAATTATTTCTTTAAAGGTTTAGATAAATGTTCATGTCAATAATTTTGTAACAGTTTAATAGAAGAGGTACTATGCTTGCTGGGTAAATGATGTGTAGCACTTGCTGGAATCTGCAATGCCAATTCCTGAAGGACTGATCTTGTGCTACTTTCCAAATTGAATGTTGAAGCTGTAACGTCCTTCATTACAGCACACGCAATTTCAGCACAGAAGTAGAATCAGCATCATTAAACATTATGTATGATGGAGAAGCTTAATGAAGATTGTTTTAAACCTAATTATTTTCTGCATCAAGAATCTGTGCTCTTAGTTACTGTCTGCTTCAGGCCTCGTATCAGTGAGGCAGAAAAAAAATTGTATGAGCCTTCTCAAGATCTTGCTCCTTGTAAAAATGTGCTACTATCATGCCTGGTCTGTTCTGTTCTGTCAGTTTTCAGGTCAGTTACACGGATAAACTGGCATTTGTCACCATTTACCTTGCTGAACCTACTGTGTTTTCCACTGAATTGGCCCTCAGACTTGCATGGCCCCTTTCCAAAAGGCAGTTTTCTGGTCTCTCTGCTATGTGGGAGGGAGGCTTAAAAAAGAAGAGACTAATGTAGGGAAATAAATTCATGTCAGGTTTGTATGTACATCCTTGTAATTTCATAAAGTAATATCATGAAGTTTGATACTATCAACAAAGAGGGAAGAAATGCCCACATCCCCATAATATTTAGGTATGTGACTATGTATGTTCACAAGGATGGTGAAGGTCTAGAGGGGAAGCTGTAGAAGTGGATGAGGTCACTTGGCTTGTTGAGCCTGAAGGTGGCTGAGAGCTGTCATTGCAGTCTACAGCTTCCTCAGGAGGGGAAGCAGGGGGCAGACACTCATGTCTTTCTGTGGTGACCAATGACAGGACTTGAGGAAATGGCATGACGTCTTCAGGGGAGGTTTAGGTTGGATATCAGGAAAATGTTCTTCTCCCAGATGGTGGTTGGGCACTGGAACAGCTCCCCAGGGCAGTGGTCACAGCACCAGCCTGACTGAGTTTAAGAAGCATTTGGACAATGCTCTCAAGCACATGGTGTCACTCCTGGGGTGTCCTGTGTAGGCCAGGAGCTGACCTCCACAGTCCTGGTGGGTCTCTTCCAACTTCCAAAAGACTGAAAGCAAGGCAGACTGGTTAATAATTATCTGATGGAGTTAGTTAGAGTTAGTTAAGCTAAGACAATGCATTGTTTATGCAACTTGGTTGTGTTTGAAGAAGCAAGAAGGGAGGATAAGAACATTGTGAAGATGAAGAAAACTCAGAATCAGGATTGGGGAGTATTGGGTAATTTAGTGAATATGTAGGATTTTTGTGAATAAATGGGTATTCAAAGCTCTGTGAATTTCACTCGAGTCTTTGGAGGGGCTACCCTGGTGTGCCATAAACACATCATTTTCTAACTATTTATTCGTTGGAGAGTTCTTTTCCGCGTATCAGCTCGTTCACGGATGCCCTTGACTGGACGCTGGCTGCTGCCTCTTCATCTGATTAGGTCTCCTTTCCTGCTGGTTAGGCTTGAAAGTATACAACGATTTTACATCAAAGAAGATCCTGCCTTAAAATAATCTCGACGCATTCCACATTTTGCAACACCATGGCGGGTGGAAACAGCACCTAGCCCAGATGGTAGCGGTAGCGCGTCCAAGCGTTTCTGCGCCCTCCTGCCCGCAGATGCGTTGGACGGACAGAGAAAATGTTGGGACTTCCCCCGTTGCCCCGGCCGAGCCCGACCCGCCTCCCTGAGGGGCGGTGCTGGCGACGCGGGGCCCGCCGGGAAGGCGGCGCTGCCGCCATGGCGCAGGCGGAGGAGGCGCTGCGGCGGCAGCTGGGCAAGGTGCGCGTGGCCAGGGCAGGGCAGGGGGAGCGCGCTGAGGGACGGGAGCGGCGGCGGGAGCGGCGGGAGCGGCGGGAGCGGCAGCGCTGAGGGACGGGAAGGGCTGCGGGGTCCTGGGCGCGGCTGCCAGGGACTCCCGTCACTCTCGTCCCGTCCCTTCACATCCCCGTGTCTGCGCTGTCCTGCTACAGCCGAGCTTTAAGTTGCACCACGCATCAGTTCATCCCCGTGGTTCACGCCGTGCCTCACGACTGAAACCTTACTCTTCCCTCCTCGGAAGTTGATAATTTTTTTTTTATTATTATTATTTTTGGTGGCATTCCCCGCGTTAGCGTCTCCACGCCTTTAGGAGCACGGACGCGTTGTTGTAGCATCCATCTGAGCTTTTTAATTTCCCCATGAGAAGCTGAGCTGGGCGCTTTGGGCATTCCAAGTAATTTTGGGTGTGAAATGAGGAAGGTCTGTGTCTGTGTCTGAGTCACCCCGTAAATCCTGTGATCTTTAGAAGACGACAAACTCTATTTGATGGAAATGCCTCGTTTTGTATTTTAAAAAGAGGCCAGCTGGGGAAAGATGACTTTGGTTTCATAACCAGATATATCAACGCCTCCAAAAAATGTCATAAGTGGAAGTTGTGTTGACATTCATAATTAGGGAACATTGGATTCTTTTTCTTTTTTTTCTGCATGACGTTGCAGAATGCAGTGATGGGGAGAAGCTGACTGAAAGGTGTTTCTTGTCAGCAGCTCTCTGTTTTCCTGGAGACCGTAGAAAATAACTTTGCCGTGCGATTGCTGCCGGGTGACAGACTGAAGAGAAATTCGATTTTAGCCATTGTTTTGTGACAATTATTCCAGGGCAGTGAGCAGCTCTTAAACCTCTGTCAGGCAGCAGTTTTGTTTGCTTAGGCAAGGGTTATGAAAAAACAGCACCAAGTTTCCTAAATGAGAAGCGGAGGCTCTAATCTAGGAAATGGAAAATACTCTTTGTAACTTTGGGATGCGGGAGGATGCAAATCTCTTGGAAGTTCAGGTGTTGGACTGGCTGGGGACAGTCTCAATGAAGGAGCAGTGATTCATTTTCTCAGCTCTCAAGGACAGCTTAAAAATGGAAAAAAAAAAAAACAAAACAAACAACCCAGTGGCTAATTACTTACACATTTGACACGTTCATGGAAAGTGACATCTTTGTAAACTCTTCTAAAGTGTGTGCAGGTGGATCTGAGTTTAACTGTGTCAGTAAGAAAATAACCTCCTTTTTCTAAGAGGTTCCTATTTTTATATTCTTTTTCATATTTGCAGAGGAGACTAAATTTTACTAAACTTCTGCTCACACAGCTGTAAAGGGGAAGAAGTGGTATGTAAGGAGTGATGTTCAGAATTTCAGCAACAGCAGACCTGCAAGAGCTTCAAAGATTTTCTGTAATCAATTCTTTTTGATAACTTATTTCACATCAAAACTATTTGTAATACTAAAAGTAATTATTACCTTCCCCTTCTTGTGCTTCTGCCTTCTATAGTGTCCTTTTCCCTATCTCTTGTAATGAAAGAAACCTTGGAAGTGAAACTTTTTTCCTTATTTTTTTCTCCCCCTTCCCAGTATAAATTCAGAGACCTGACCATAGAAGAGCTGAAGAATGTTAGCAAGACCTACCCCAACTTCACGTTCTCCATGAACACATACAGTAAGAAGTCATACGCTTACTCTGAATTATTTGTGGGGATTCTTACTTGCCATAAATGCAGACTGTGCAATAGAATGTCAATATATTTCCCTTGTGTTCCTGTCTTTATGTTGACTTGCAGTAAAATTTCTCATGCCACATTACTGAATGCTCTTCCAGGGGTGCATGTGTATAAAAACCTTAGCAACTCGTTTACTTCATCTTACTTCAACTTGTCAGTAGTTAGAGAAGACTGATGCTTTAAATTCTTTATCTGTAACACCATTTCCCCCATATTTCATTATTGTATTGAAAGTATTTTGATGTCTTTAGCTTATAGAGTGTGACTTACAGAATCTGTCAGCCTGACTGGAAATTCTCACAACATCAGAATTACCCAGGACAAAGGGTTTTCAGCCTAATTATGTGCTTTGTTGTACCAATGCAATTTTTGTTAAAATTTCATTAAGGAAATATTTTAAAATATAGGGGGGAACTTAGTAATATTCTTGGTTCTTCCAGGAGGAGTTTATTTGATTTCTAAAGAAAAATCACTGTTTTATATTTGTAGTTGTGGATGGGATTGCTTTGAAAGGAGTTTGTTTGGTTGGTTTTTTTAATTGCATTTTTCATTTCAGCCTTCAAGGATGGATCCCAGAAGGACCTCCTGAACTTTAGTGGCACTGTTCCAGTGAAATATGGTAAGATAAATCAAACATAATTTTTTTGCCAGTTATGAAATGTAAAATGTGTTGGGTGCTGTCTCTTAACAGTTCACTGTGCAGTGTCTTGAAAGGGGTCTAGAAAGGATTTTGCATGAATTGGAAGAAGCCAATTCTACTGCCTCACCAAGTGTAGCTGAAATAAGGGGGTATAAATTAAATAAGTAACTTAACTACTATAAAAATGGTGTAGTTTAAGACCGTGTAGGGAAAGTCTTTGGTGCTTTGTGTGAACTCTCTGAGACCTACACTTGTATAGACAGTGTCCAAAAATAACTTGTAACTTTTTATTTGCAACTTAAAGCCTTTGAAATCTGATGAAAAGCTCTTTATAGATGCTTTTTTGCACTAGGTGTTAAGTCATAAAACAAGTATGAAATATATGTATATCTGAAACCTTTATTTGCTGGGAAAAGGGAACACATTGGTTGAGAGAGGCCCCTGGGAAGGAAAACAATAACAGGGCTTTATATTCAGAAAGGCACGATCAGTAGCACTTCAAGTTGGTCCAGACAAGTCTAGTTTCATTCATTAGCATAAATAATATAAATATTCTCCAGTGTGAATCTGGAAAAGTGATTCATCAGGCTTTTTTCTTTGTTATTACAAAGTGTGACTCGCATCACACACGATTGGTCTTCAGTGCAGAAGTTAGCAATGGCTTTTCTTTGTGTTGAACAGGTAATTCCTATAACATACCTGTTCGTCTGTGGATCCTGGATTCTCATCCCTTTGCTCCCCCCATTTGCTTCCTGAAGCCAACTGCAAACATGGGCATTGCAGTGGGGAAGCACGTCGATGCACAGGGCAGGATTTATTTGCCCTACCTGCAGAACTGGAGCCATGTAAGAGCTGGAGTGGCTGACAGGGGAGGGAAGCATTTGGGATTACTGCCTGGTATCATGTGGGGCTTTAGTGCAGTCTGAGGCTTGTGAAGGCAGTTGGAAGTGATTGTAACGAAAAAAGGGACTTAGTCTTTACAAAGTAATGTAAGTCTCATGATACTTTGTTGCTATGAATAGTGAGACCAGTTGATTATCCCTCAGGAAAGTTCAATGGAAGTTTCTGCTTTTTGGGTATGTCTCTTGGCAGAACTCTGAAACAGCACAGAGATTCAAAAGTCGGTGCTGTTGCTAAATGATTTTATGCACTGTGTTAAATTACTCACTTAAATATGACTGCCAGGCCAGTAAAAATTATTTAATGAATGCCAGCTTTTTTAAATGAACGGGCTGCATTTTGCCTTACTGATACAGAAATTCCTAAGGGAACTTCTGCTGACTTCACAGTGTGTTTTGCCTGGAGGAGGACTGAATTGCCAGAACTCTGGACAGTTGAGCTCATCTAAGAAGACTGAACTAACTTCTCTTTAGCTAGGATTTGTCCCTTTTATAATACTGGATGTGGCTATATCAGAGGCTTCTGTATATTCATGGATGCCTTCAAAAACTACTAGCACTGGTAATTTCAATTTTAGAGTTCCTTTTGTTAAATTCCTTTTAATCCATACTCCTGTTTGGAAAGTATCTTCTCAAAGTGATGCTTTTCTCCCTTAGGTGTTTGTGTAAATGTTAAGAGTGCCAGTATTTACAATTTGATTAAATTTTGTATGGCTCTGGCAGTTCACAGCTGATACCACTATATGAAATAGCTGTTGAGCTGTTTTGTCTTCTGTTTGTCTGCTGTTTGTATTTCAGCCTAAATCAACTCTCATTGGATTAATCAAGGAAATGATTGCAAAGTTTGAGGAAGAGCTCCCTTTGTACTCACTGTCATCTTCTGATGCAGCCAGGCAATCAGAACTTCTCTCCTATATTGCCAAGATTACTGAAGGTGGGGATGTTTTCGTGGACTCATTTCTAATATTCTTATAAAATATATTCACTTATTGTCATTACTTGGGTAAGAAACCTACATGGTTTATATTTTACAAATGTTATGGCCATGGTCTGTATGCACACCTGTAACAGCAGCAAAGGGAATGCTGGTTTTGTGGTATTGGTGTTTAGCTTCTTGCTATTGTCATGCTCATCTCTTTCTACTTAGTGAAAAAAACATTCCTGTCTAGAGAGGAATATTTGTTTTACACCTTGCAAGTTGTGATGGATTTTCTGTGGTCAGTTTTGACTGCTGTTTTGAAAAAATCCATGTAACTTGATTTAACTCTGGCACAATCATGATCCTTTATGAAGCAGCAATACTTGTATTGATACAGTGTGGACCACCACCTAATTTGCTGACTTTCTTTTAATTGCAGGAGAGACTGACATGAAATCAAGGAGTAAAACTGGAGACAGAAATGAAGGATGTTTAAACAAAATTACTGTTATTGGAGCTGGAGATCTTGGCATTGCATGTGTACTAGCAGTTGCAGCAAAGGTACATAATTATTAAAAATAGCAAGAGACCTGATTAAGAGAGAGGATTCCAATCTAGTTCTTAATATCTGACACTAAGGAATACCTCATCAGTTTTAACTGTCACTGCTTAGGTCATTTGTCTCTTCAGTTAACTTATGGACATGCAGAGGTGTTAGTTTTCTGCCCTATTTTCTCAGTCAGCTTTTTTAATTCAAAGGGTTGAATACTGAATTCATCTACTTTGAAAATCCCTAAAGGATTCTTGTCTCAGCAATGGCCTCTTACAACTGGGATCTCCTAGTTCCCTGGAAAAGGGTATTCTGTAGATGGGCTGTACTTCATCACAACAGTAACATCAACATTTTTTACTTCCCAGAGATAGTTTTGTGAGTTCTTTGTTTGTTTTGTAATGTGCTTTTTTTCCAGTTAGACTTCCTAAACTAGGTCCTTTTCCTTGTGATTTGGCTGTAATTTTGACCAGTAATTTTGTTCGATTTGTGCAGAGTACAGCAAACAATGAAATGGGAGGAATTTTGGGTTTTATTCCTCATTCCCACAAGAAGAAGTTTTGGTTTGGTTTATTATTGATCTGTATTATTTTTATTCCTACAGGATGTTGCAGACAAGGTGGTTCTTTTGGATCTTTCTGAAGGTGCAGCAAAAGGAGGGACCATGGATTTGGAGATTTTTGCTGTGCCAAATGTGGAGATCAGCAAAGGTATGAGCTGTTATTTCTGGAACAGGAGTGGGTGCTGTACTGTGTGTGCTTGTGCTCATTTTAACAAGAGCAGGACACCTGGGGAGACACAGTGGCACATAGGCTTTTTTGTAAAAGTCTGTACTTGCAGGTAAGAGGCCAGTGCTGAAATTGGATTCATGCAGAAATACAGAGAAGCCAAGCTAGAGTTGTCGGCAGAGAGAGGGAGGGAAGGGAGAAAAATATTTGCATAGGAATTAGTGAAGGCTGTGAAAGCAGTGTTCAAAAGGCTGACAAAGGTGTGTTTCTAAGTGCTGCTTTCCTAGCTTGATGTTCATTAAACATGCACATGGCCAAGAGTGAGTCCTTAGTCTCTATCACTGTGTACTTAGACAATGAGTTCTTAATAACCTTGTCCCTTGTCAGCTGTGAGCATACAATTCAACAGAGTCGGTGCCAGTTCTCTGTAATTAGTCATTAGTTACAGCCTCTGATGGTCTTTGATGGTTGCAGAGGTTGAGGCCATGCAGCTCAGAAGTTTTTTCACAGGGAAAGCTGGAACTGAATTGAGTAACATTCTTCCTTGCTTATGTGTCATGTTTCCATGTTCCTTGCACCCTTTGCAAGATGAAATGAGAGGTTTTCTTGTGCTTCTCTTTTAATTTACCTTATTTTGGGGACAGGGACTTGTTCTGGTTCCACCAGGCATCTTTGTGGCTTATTCTGCACCTGGCATTGCCTGCTGTACATTCTTTGATCTTATCTTGCAGGTTTTACTGCTAGCACACCTTTTTTCCTGAGCCCTGATTGTGCAACTGTACCACAAATCTGTTTGTGCTTCTGTGGTTGTCTGTTGTATGCTTGCATTTAGCTGTGGTATAAGAAGCTTGGTAGTGTTACAGTACTACAAAATGCTTGTATACTATCACCTGCTATTTTAGTATGTTTATATCTAGGTTTGGGGCAAGCTGGTATTAATTATGTCCTGCTTAGTATGGTTTTAATTTGTCAGTGCATTAGACCTCTGCTTTGGCTTCAGCTGGTTCCAAAAGTGGTGCAACAGACAAATAACCCTATTTCTCTGTCCAGACTGATCACCTGCATGGCACTCAGATACTCAGAGATACCTGCTCAAGGTTTATAAATTTTGTAAATTTTACAAATTTTGTAGTAATTTTGACTTAAAAATTCCTGGAGCAAGTGTGATTGTGTGTTTCTTTGGGCTAATAAATGCAATTTTTCTTATATTGGAGTTAATAGATAGACTTTTGGAGTGCTTTTCATGGTTATCTACATGCCCTTGATTAAGGTATACAATCAAAAATTATAAAAGAAGTCTCAGATAAGGGAGTAAAAGTCTTTCCCTTTCTTTAACAGTTGGAATAAAAGTTAAGGAGCCTTTTAATGGATTTTTTTTTCTTTCTTGACAAGAAAACCTGGAAAAGTTTATCTGCCAAAGCTGTCTAGATGTTTTCTGGTCTCTACTCTGCAACCTTGGACAAATTGTAGTCTGCCTTTTGTTTGGCAACTATAAAACAGGAAAGTAGTTCTGTGGGACAGCTGTCTTTTATAGGTGCTGTGGAAGTGCCCCAAATTCCACACTGGGGCATATGAGGGGGATAGAAGGTAAATAATCCCTAATTAAGCTGGATGCTGTAGTTCAGCCTTTAGAACAGCTCTTGGTTTTGCGTACAAAACTCAGTAGAATGACCTAAATTTTGAAGTATGTTTTCTTTATATTTTCAGATTTTTCTGCTTCAGCTGATTCCAAAGTTGTGGTGCTTACAGTTAATTCTCTGGGTAATGCTCAGACTTACCTCGATGTCATACAGAGCAATGTGGATTTGTTCAGAGGAATTATTCCAGCAGTATCCCACTACAGTCAGAATGCTGTTCTCCTTGTTGCTTCTCATCCAGGTATGCTGGTACTTTGCATAATGTTCTGTCCCTCGCCTGGCTTTTTCTCTGGCCTTTAAAAAAAAATATGTTACTGCTGAATACACCTGGTTAGTGAAAAATTCTTGCTACTCTGAAAGATGTTTTCCATTTCAGCTTTGAGCAGGACACTGTCTTTGAGGGTTTTTTCTTTACTGTTACCAAGATAAAAGGAAATAATGTACCTTGTTTTGTGTAACAGGTATGTATTTCTGTATGTTTCTGTGCATAGTTGCAACCTGACTGTGTCTACATCATTAGCATCCATTGGCTGTTGTGTTGTCAGTTGTGAGTTTGATGTGCACTTTTCTCCTGTGCAGGAATGATAGATCCATTTGTGCTGTGTGCCACATGATCACACTTAAAGGCTACTCATATACAAAGTATAGCATTAATAGTAAATATTGCAGCTAGATTTTAGTGGAAGGTTTCAATTTCCAGGTCAGTGGTACTGTGAACTAAGATAAAGCAAAACCACTACTTAGGAAAGGGAAAGAAGTGAGCCTCTGTCCTGTAATGCATTGAAGACAGCTGTTCGTACTCTTTTACAACTATTGTTCTTATTTTTTCACTTCTTCCCCACCCAACTTTGTGTTTTAGGTTAAAATTAACTACCAGTATGTCCTTACATGCTTATGCCTTTTCTAAAGTAAAGAAGTACAGAGTTTTTCGTAATGATTATTCAAAGGTTGCCGTTAAGTTGAATTTTGAGTGTTCCTTCATTGGCAACATGTTTTTTCTTTAACATTTAGTTGAAGTAATGACATTTGTGTCATGGAAGCTGAGCTCATTTCCCAAAAGCAGAGTAATTGGAGTGGGTGCCAACCTCGATTCACAGAGATTTCAGTACCTGCTGACCAACCTTTTGAAAGCAGAGGTGCTGGCAAAAGATGCCTGGGTTGTTGGTGAACAAGGGGAAGACAAAGGTAAAGTGATGCTTTGTTATTACTATGTGCATGTAATGTCCTGGCAGTGCCTAAATAAATGAATAATGAAGGAATAATTGAGAAAAGTAATTAAGGTAATGAGAAAAGTAATAAGAGTGGTAAATCCTCATAATAAAGGCTTTAAGTAATAGAGTTTTGGTTTTGGGGTACCAAAGTCTATAGACTTGGAGTAGTCACAAAAGTATTTGCCATTTGTCACAGGAAGAAAAAAAACAAAACAAACCACAACCTCAAATGCTTTTTTTTTTTTTATTGTTTGGGCTATTTAGTACCATCATGGACCAGCTGCAATATCGTTGCAAATCAAACAGAAGCAATGGCTGCTCGTAACTCAAGGGAAAAGGTTGCTAACCGGTAACACCATTATAAGCTCTTTTTTTCCTTCATGTTTAGGCACCTGATGTTTACATGTTCTTCAGCTCTTTATGAAGTGGGGGAAGCTTGCCCTAAAAAGTTTCATACATTGAGTTTATAGGAAATTGTAGGCCAAGTTATCATTCACTTTTATGGATGTGTATATGGCCACTGTTTTTCTGAAATTCTTACTAACATTGTGCCTGCGGCGATGTAAGGAGACACCACAATACCAAGCAGCATATCAGAGCTGTTTGATTGTGTATTTAAAACAAATATTAGACAAGCCTTCTGGCCCACTTTTCCCAGAGCTTGTGTTGGAAGCATTTGCTTCAAAGTAAAGCACCAGTTTGGAAAAATTTAACTGATGTAATTATCAGTTACACCCCTTGGCAGAAAAGAGAGTTGTTACAAGTGTAGAGAAAAAATATGGTAAAGAAATTCTTCAACAATTCTTTATTCCATTGTGTTGTTTTCCAAAACAGAGAATCATATTTATATAGTACACTTTGCCTGATATGGTACGCTTAAACCTGTAGTTTTTGAGGTTTACATAAAACCAAAATAAGAATAATTACAATCTAAACCTCATGTTCTTCTCCTTTTCCTGGTTTATATATAGAGCTATGGAAGTCCTAAAGGGAAAAGGCCAAAGATCTTGGTCTGTTGGGCTCTCAGTTGCTGATTTGGTTGACAGCATTCTGAAAGATAAAAGAAAGGTTCATTCTGTATCCACTCTGGCAAAGGTAATGTGTTAATTATATTATTTATACCAGATATGACCATTAATTTTAGCAGCACAGACATCTCGGTGTTCTGAAGTAGTGCTACTGCCATTACTTTCTTCCAACAGCTCTCAATTCTAGTCCAAAAATGAGCAAAAAAATCACTTACAGTTTTAATCTGAAACCAATATAAAAAGTGGATTATTCTCCTAAAAATAAAAGTCTAGAGAAAAAGTATATTCAAGGTTGCTGCCCAGCACCTCTGGAATAGCTGGATTTGGCAAATGAAATGTGAGTTGTAGTTCCAGAGTGCTCAGTATTGAATGTAGATTTTTTTTTCAGGGGCCAAAACAATTTTGTATCTTTTCTGAAAGTATAAAATGCATTTTCTGCCAGTATTTTATTTGATTAAGTTTGAAACAGCTGGTTTTTTACTGCTTAGTACTTTCCTTAAGAGGAGAAGATGATGAAGCAATAGTTAACTTCAAATTGTAGACCGAATTTTGTTTGACGTTTCTCCTAAGAGGCTTCACTAAAGCATTAGGTCATTCCATATGATGAGAAAACCCATGTAGAAACTTTTATTTGTCACTTCATTTTAGAGCCTTTAGAAGTACAATTTGCATGTCCTTGTGCAGGGAAGTTGAGCTGGATGCTTATTTTACTGAGTACAAGCACATACCTAATTAAATCATTATGTTTCAAGTGAAGTTTTTAATCATTCCTGAACTAAATATAGATACAGAGGAGTGACAAGTCTCTTCAAGTATCTACAGAATGTAAAATTTCCCAAATTCAAAAAATAAACAGAATCTACAGTGTAAACTTGAATTATAGAGTTATAAGTTTGATGAATTTATTTTGTTCAGTCATAAAAGAACTAACGATATTGTACTATGAAGTGTCCCTGCTTGTTCTAACTAAGAAATGTTGTTTAGTGGTTTGCACTTTGTCTGCATTACAGAGATCTATCTATCTATCTATCTTGGAAAAATTCCCCAAGTGTGGCATGGTTCACAAATTTTTATCTACACAGTCATATTTTACAGTTTCTATACAGTAACTCACTGCACAGTATCTAAAATAAATGGAATTTGACCTATCCAAACATGCCATATGTTGGAATATCCTTGCTTAACTAAAATAATCAAGTCATTTTGCGTAGTTGCAGCAGAAATAAATAACTGTGTGACAGCATTCTTTGTGTGTCGTTTCAGGGGTGTTGCAATATAAACAGTGAAGTATTCTTAAGTCTCCCATGTATTCTTGGTGCCAGTGGAGTGATTGAAATGGTCAGACTGGAGGAAGACCCACTGGTGCAAGAGAAACTGCAAAGCAGTGCGGGCTCAATTCATGACCTTCAGCAGCAGCTGAAACTGTAAGGAAGCACAAGGGAAGCCTCTGTGTCTGCTAGCTGAAGTTGGAGATCTGCAAGGCACAAGAGGTTGCTTCATATACATGGATTTCTGTAGAAAACAGGAGGCTTTGTTACTTTACTTTCCAAAAGTGCTTTCTCAGTTTAGGTTTAAACAATTTAATACTGCATTGTACCATGATCTTTTCTTTGCAAAGTGCACTTTTGGTAGCCAAAATGAAGTGGGTAATATGCAAGAATGTTTTACCTAAATTCAGGTGGCACTTGCCTGTGGTTTTTGGCCTGATTCTTGGGTTACTCTTAGCTCTTTGCACCTCTCTAGGTGGCACTCCTAGAGAGGGGCTTCTCCAGCTCTGCAGAAACTCCAGCGTGCAGAGCCCACTTGAACCCTTTTTCGTGGCTTTTACATGCTGTATCTGAGACTTGTTTAGGGTTCAGTCACCCTCCAGCTCCTCAAGTGCTGGTGATGCAGTTCTACAGCTCCATCTTTCATGGCTCTTATGAGAGCCAAGATGCTCTTATGTCAAAGGACTCCTGGTACTTTGCTGTTTACTTAGGGGAACACGATGCTCACATATCCTTCAAACCTGAACTATTGGCTGTGGGTTTCTGTTCACACTTAATGATGTCTGAAATACTGCAGTCATGACTTGCTTGGTTTTCTTTTGTTACAACATTCAGAGCACTAAAGCATCTGCATATGCAGCACTGGAACAGGGGCTCTCCCTGAATAGGAGGAGCAGGAGCTGGACTTCGAATAAAAGATAAAATCCAGCAGTTAGTGCAAGGGTATCTGCACATTCACACTTCAATCCAGAGTCAGCTGGGAGCATTACATCAGCCTCAGGAGAAGGCAACAGAACCTGTAACCCTCCTCCCTGGAGGCCAAGGATGTGATGAAAAAGCAGGATGTGGATTTGTAGGTGAAAACCAGATGATTTTGACATCAAGGATTTTTTTTTTTTGGGTTCTATCCTCTTGACTTACTACTGGTAAAAGACTGTATTCCTCCTGATTGCACCTCAGCATCACATGGCAGGCACAGGGGACTTGGGCTCCACTACTGCTGTGTGCAGCTTAGGGATGTCATTCCACGTTTACACTTTGAAGGGTGGCTGGTTAAATATTGTCAGAAATTTGTTCTGAGCAAAAGTAGGATCTGTGGCAGAGCAAAAGATTTGATCCTTTGTGCCTTCCAGTTACATCTCGCATAGAGCCAGACATGCAGAGAGTTCTGAGTGTATACTAATCTCAGAACTGGATTAAAAATAGAAAGAAAAAACCTTCAGTAATTCAGACCTTTATTTTTATGGAATACTCAAATTTCTTTCACTGTAGTGGTAAATGATGGGGCAAAATTAGAGATGGCTGCAGGTAACCAACTTTGCTGCTTGCTATTTTTTTAAAGCTGCACTTTGGGGTTAGGTTTTTTTCACTTTGTTAAAAAAAACAGTATGAATTTAAGGTTTTACATTGTTTTTCACGGTGTTGTTTCTCATCTGTTGAGCTTTTTTTTTTTTTATGCGAATAGTCAAGCTGTTGTTTATTTAGTTTGGTGTTTCGGTAATAATTTTAATCTTAAAATTCTGCCAGCTCTTACCGGTGTGTTTTGTGCTTAATTTGATGTTGTGTCGTATTTCTTGAACAATAACCGAAGGCCCGCGGCTGCAGCGGCAAGCTGGGAACGGCATTTCGCTTTAGCGCGGGCGGTGAGCTCCCTGGAAGGTCTTTAACAAAGAACCGCGCTGCCCCGCCGCGCTCAGCGGCTCTCGGGCACCCCTGGCCCGCGGTGCCTGCTCGGTGCCGGTGCCGCCGCCGCCCCTGCCCGCTCGGTGCCGGTGCCGCTCGGTGCCGCCCCTGCCCGTGCCGCTCGGGGCCGCTCCTGCCCTCTCGGTGCCCGCCCCGTGACGCGCGCGAGCGGCGCCGCCGCCGGAAGCGGGCGCGCGGCCGCTTCCTGTGTTTATGTAGGGCCGGGCCGGCGGCACCGGGAGCAGCGGCGGCACCGACAGCGGCAGCGAGGGGCGGCCGCCATGGCGGTGTCCGAGAGCCAGCTCAAGAAGATGCTCACCAAGGGACGGGCGCCGCTCGGCGGGCGGCAGCGGGGCCCAGCGCCGGGAGGCTCCGGGAAGTCGGGTGGGGAAGGGAGGAACGGCGCGGCGAACCCAAAATGGTCGTGCCGACCTGAGGGGCTGGGCCGGGACGAGCCGGGAACCAGCGGGGCCGCGGGGGGCACAGGGTGCTTGTGCTCCGCCGGAGGGGGAAGGGGAGCCCAGCGCCGCTGCCCGGGGTGGGGTGGTTTTGGTTTGGTTATTGCCTCTGTGTATGGAAACGGGAAAATCTCACGGAAGGCAAATCATTAACCACTGAATCATGCAGAGCCACGCGTGCCACTCTTCAAGTGAAAACCGGGCTTTGTCCAGCAGCTTGGAATGAAACGCCCTAGCACTGACACTTAGGGGGAGTTACGGGTTATGGGGATTTTGGATTTTTTTTGACAGCGTTTAATCGTATGTGGGGTGTTTTGAAATGAAGTACAGTAGTTGGTAGTCTGATCAAAACGAAAGGCACATTCACCTGCATGGAGTCATAAGCAGATTTTTTTTATCATCTTGAAAATGAGTGTTGAATACTTAGTGTCAGCAAATGAGATCGTGTATGTATTTGTATACACCTGTCTTTGCTAAATTGATTATTGTAATACCATAGAAGAAATAGAATTTAAGGTAGTCCAATGTCCTTGTTCCCCCACAGTTGTTCATTTTATACTTCCATCTGATTTTCTGAAGGTGATGAAAAATGATGCTATTTCATTATGTTTATTTTTCAAAAATAGTTACACTTTCTGTTCTAGAGAGGGAAGTTTAGCGATATTTCCCATATTGAATAGTTCAATGTATGAGATAACAAAAGCTTCACCCTAGTTTGGGGGAACCTAAGCACTTAATTTAACTTCAGGTATTTACTTGCTATCAGATCTTGAAAAGCTTCATCTTTCTGTGATCTATTTCCTGGTATGTAAAATGAGAAGACTGCATTTGCAATCTGAAAATGGAGGAAGAAAAAGTCTAGAAATTAAGAATTCAAATTAATCAGTTTTAGTTACCTTTGTAGAAATCACTAGGATCTTATATTTTCCAAGGAGATTTTGACATTTCTTGGAAGTCGATCTAAGCACAGAAATTAACAGCTGAAATTAATGCTTGATTTTGCTTGTGACAGTAGCTGGAATTGTACAATTGTCTGTCTACTAAATAATCATCACTCAGTGTAAACACAGTTCACAAGAATATTATTTTTCTTTGTAGAGATATGAAAATGCTTGCTTAATATTCTGGTGTTGTAACTAATTTTTGAAAGCACCCCCGATAACCAAATTTGTGGTTTATCAGTTCCATCATGTACCAGATTCACAGTGTGCCTGCTGAGCAGGCAGGCATTGCTTTGTCAGTTCTTGACTTAACTGACTTGAGAATTCTTTTGCAAAAAGTGGAAGTAAAGCCTGACTCTGCTTCCTTCTTAACTGTGAGGGTGGTGAGGCCCTGGCACGGGTTGCCCAGAGAAGCTGTGGATGCCTTATCCCTGACAGTGTTCAAGGCCAGGCTGGATGTGGCTCTGAGCAACCTGGAATAGTGGAAGGTTCCCTGCCTTGGGCTTGCAACAAGATGAGCTTTAAGGTTGCTTCTCATCCAAACCATTCTGCAATCTTTGTGCTTTGTAGGAATTAGTGCTTTCTGTTTGTGGAATCCAGTTCACTTTTTAATAGTGATTGTGTCAGTCTTGTGTTGGACCACAAGGTTTGTTCCTATGAAAAGGCCCCGCCTTTCAAAAGTAGCTGGTGGCCAGCTGTTGTTTGTCCTGTAGTGACACCTGCAGTGGCCTGGGTATGTGCTGCCAGTCTCTGGCTTGGTGTACATGAAAATTCCTCCATGTCCCAACAATGCCTGTTCCTGCTTCTGCAGGTGTTGGGGAGGGAGGGAAGAAGGTATTCATATGTTAACGAAGTTGTCTCTCTGTCAAGCCTTGCTGCAAACTCCCAATCCTGCACCCATGCTACAAAGGAGCCCGAGATGCTTTGCTGCAGCCCTCCCACCAAAAGAGCATCCAGGCGCTGATTGACCTGTGTGTGGTGCTTCCCTGTGCACGCAGGAATCCCTGCTGGAGGGATTGCTTTCTGTCCTACAGACCAGCATTTTGCAGGCAGACCATGTGGCTGTTCTGTCCTTGGTCATTTGAGGAGGATCAGTCACAGCATCACCCGTGTTGCTGGTGCTTCCTGTGGTCTAAGGTGGTGTTGTGGGAAGTGCTGGGTGTGGGTTCAGCTCTGCTCAGTAAATCCGGGTTGTCATGGCCGGGAGGAGTATCCTTGTCGATCTCTGGAGGTGACAGGAAGAAGAGTTAATTTCTAAGCTTCACAACTCATGAGTGTTTGTCAGAGCCAAGGTGACCTTTAGCTGTGACACCACAGTTTGCTTTGGGATAATGTCTGAATTAATTTGTTCAGATGTTGTTAACATTTGCGTGCTTTGGATGTTGGACATTTCATTGTGCTGGGCCCTTTGTCTTCCTGCCCTGGTTCATTGGAAGGTTGCTGTCGGTGTTCCTTAGGACATCTGAAGATTGCAATTTTTTAAAATCATACTAGAATCAAAAATTGTCAGGGGACTACATTGCTGGCTTTTCTTTTCAATAGTAATAATCAGGAGGAATGACCACAAGGCTGAAGAGCTGCAGTGTGTGGTGACCCAACTGTCGGCTGCCCAGGAGCCTCTTTGCTATCCGTGGGTTACAGACTAACCCACAGACAGCAGAGACTGGTGGATTCTGTAGTAATGTATCTCTGGTTTACAGGGCATCTGTGCTATTACTCCTTGCTCCTGATAAAATGAAAAGGATAAAACCTTTATTATTGCTGGTAATATTATGCCTTGGTATGTCTGCTTTCTTGCTGACAAAATACATGTAAATGCTAATCAATGATTGATAAATGTGGTGTTGCTTTGAAAAGTGCTATAAAGTGTATCTCTGTGGTTCAGATCCTAGATAGCTGTTTATCAGGAACGTTCAAAACATCACTGTATTTGTTTGGACATGACTTTTTTGGTTTTATTTTAAGATTCACAGATATTTCTCAGATACACTTGGTTGTGGTAGAACATGAAAGAAAATGCAATAGCTCCTCCCAAATAAATTGATGCTTAGACCCTTGTTAAGACTTAACACCTTGTTGAAGTTTGATAAGTTATATAGGCAGTGGTCATGTAAGTAATATGGATAAATAAATTATTATTCCAAACTAAGAGTGGAGAATAATGTCCATGTATAGATATAAATGCTGTCTATTGGGTAAAATAAAAAATTGAATGAAATTATACTAAAAATTTAGCTTCTGAAGTAATTTCTTTCTCTTTTGTTTTCCAGTACAAGTATAGAGACTTAACCATACAGGAAACAACCAGTGTTATTACTCAGTACAAGGACCTCAAACCTGTCATGGATTCATATGGTTAGTCTGTGCATGAGAAAATTTTTGGTGGTGAATTGTTGATGTGTTAGATGTCTTTGGTAGTTTTTATGGGGAAAAAAGAGGATTAACACCAGAAAATATGATTTGAGTTTCTCTTTTTTGTCTCTGACATCAATACTTCCTTAGAAACACAGTAATACAGTAAGGTTACTTCAGAAAATAACTGTCTAATGTGCCAAGAAGTGTCACGTTTTTCACAGCTTAACTTTTTGTTAATCACTCACTGATGTCGTCGGTTGGTGTCCTGAGATTGCTGGTATCTTACAAATCCAGCTTTGCTGCCATATAAAGACATTTTTAAAATTCTGTGTAGGAAGAACTGTAAATCAGTGAAGAAATGCATCATTTAAAATCATTGTGGTAGTCCTTAAGAGTATGAAGAAAACAGAGTCAAGAATATAGAAAATTGGCACGAGGGTTTTGTAATGTAAATTATCAATGGTAATCACTGTTAGCTGGTTTTAAATCTCTAATTTAATTTAAATTGAAGTGTGTTAAATGAAGATGCTATCTAGGGTTTCACAGCATATAGTGAGCCAGCATAGTTGCTGAGGTCAGCCTTCTTATGGTCACCTTTTTTTAACTGTTACCTGTGGGAGTCCTCTGTGATCTAATTTATATTACTAATATGTCATCAAAAATTCTAAAGTCTTCTGCTTTTTAAGTTGTATATCTGCATTGAGAAATATTAAGAAGGGATGTGCACAGGTAAAAGATGAATTAGTTTTAACTTGTGTAACTGCAGGCCAGCAGCTGTCACAGAAATAAAAATTCATGCAGTGACGGGAGAAACAAAACAGAAGTGAAAGGACTGTGGCTGGAATGGCAGCACAAGTTTGCATAAGATGGTGATCACAATTCCAGATATCCTTGAGCTGTAGCCATTTGTGTTCCCTAATTCTCTTTAAGCTGCCTGGAAGAGGCTAAGCAGAGAATCACTTGCAGATAATCTATATTATTTGTGGCAGTGACATCAGCTGCAAGAAAGTGATTACATTGCTGATGAGACAGTTTTCAAGTTCATATTAATAATGAAATATATACCACCATGGAAATCCCATCATGTTCTACCTGCCTTTGCAGAACATCAGCGCCACAATAATTGTGCACAGTAACCTACATTTGAATTATGGCTAGAAATTTTCAGGAGGAATTAAAAAGATAGACGCTTCCTCGACAGAAGCTGATTTATTCTGCCAAGAATAATGTATTAGATTTTAAGTATAAGAAAACTAAATACAGCAACTCAGTAAATTTAGGTCAGAGTTCTTGTGCAGTTTGTAACTGAGATTTGGCAGAGTCAAGCACTCTTTCTTCCTCTACAGTGTGTTACTGTTTGGTTAAATTACCTTTACTGATTCTATAATAAATGCCTGCAGCCCAGGAATTTTCAGTATTCTTGCAGACTTTTTTTGAAGAAAGCATAAGGGATTCTTTTATAAACCTCAGATGACAGTTGTTTTGGTTTTTTTAATCATGTTTGAGTTCAGATTACCTTTGTAGCATATTGCATTACTTGCAGTTTGCAAGGTTCCATCATTTTACTTGGTCACTGAATGAAGAAACAGTTTTATTTGTAGAGAGGGTTTGACAGTGATGAGTCATTCATTTCTCAGAAGTGTGTTATTCATAAGGAGTTACCTGACTGTAGACTGTCATTTGCTAATCCATAAATGTGCAAGAGCTGAACCTTTCAGGCTGAGTTTATATTTATATATGTGTAACTTATATGTGTGAAAACATACGCCAGTAAATAGAAGGGGAATGACCTGAACCAAGATTAACGTAACCAGTATGTTTCTTTAAAAAATATTGTTTGTTCTCTTCCAGTTTTTAATGATGGTTCATCCAGGGAGTTGATGAGCCTCAGTGGAACCATTCCTGTGCCTTACAGAGGTATGCATGCATTATAATTATCATCATCCCCATTACTGTCCCAAATTGCATAAAAAACTTAGATTTGTCCTGATTCAACTTCACTACTTCAGTGATCACTCTTTCTTTGAAATCCTTTACTTGTCCAAAGTAAAGTATTTTAAAGAAATTGCTCTATTTTTACTGCAGGATAAAATTTGAATGCTGAGCATTACTTTTTCAGTCATTTACAGCTTTGTAAAATCTTTTTTCTTTCAGCATTGCATATTTTTCAGGCTTGTCAATTGAGTGAGGGCAGCAAACGATAATTCAAATTAGAGTGTTATAATGTTACGTTATAGAATAAATGAGATTGTGTATTTGTGGTGAGTGATGATTGTAAATGAAATTGTTCTGAAAAATGTTGAGTTTGTGGCCATAGTGTTACTTATTCATTGAATGTTATTAGTAGATTTTGGCTCTGGCCTCTAGGTTTGTACAGTTGTGTTTGCTGGGTTTATGAGTTTTTTATGAATCTGAGTACAAATTCATAAAAATGAATCTTCAGACAGCTGAAGAATTGAAATAACTTCTAAAATCTTTCAAAATATCTTTTCTAGGTAACACATATAATATCCCAATTTGCTTGTGGCTGCTGGACACCTACCCTTTCAACCCCCCCATTTGTTTTGTTAAACCCACTAGCTCTATGACAATAAAAACTGGGAAGCATGTTGATGCAAATGGAAAGATATACCTTCCCTACCTTCATGAGTGGAAATACGTAAGTAGAGAACTTGAAATTCTCAAACTGCTCATTCTGCATTCCTCAAGATAGTTGTATAGTTTTTAATAAAAGCCATAGTTTTTATTAGAGATCTTAAACCACTGCTTAAAATAAAAGCAACTGTTTGTTTTTTGAAATGTCTTAAAGTTCAGGATCTTACATTCTGTGTTCCAGTTATTTAATGTAATTAATTGTATCTTCAGTTATAACTTGTCTGATTAAACAGTGCAGAATAAGGTGTCCTCTCCCCTGTCAAGAGTGGGATGCAAAGGTTTGTCAGATAAGAATATTTACAGAAGGGAAATTATAAATTTCCTTAAAATATCTCTGTGACTAAAATGGACATTTGCAAGAGCTTGGACTTCTTTATGTAGACATTCCTGGAGCCTCATGTACATGGATATATTTGCTTTACCAATAAATAGAGGCATTGAGCAGTGCAGGCCTCATAGAAGTTTTGGCCAAAACGTGGACTTGTAAAGAAGATAAACTATGTTGATAAGATTAGAAAAATTATACAAGATGCATGGTTCTGCAAAAAGTGATTAACAGGAGTACATTTATTAAGGATGGGTGGTAGTACAGTGCTTGCATAGTAATAGTGGAAAAAAGGATGCCCAGGTCAGGTGTTGCACAAAGCCAGAGGATCATCTAAGGTACAGCTGATACAGAATTCTTTCAGTTTGAGAGGTTGGTGAAAATAAGTAAGTGGATTATAGAGCTAAGTAAATTTGTAATTGGGATATTTAATCTGGTGCTGCATTCATGATGCTTGTTCTTACTTTGGCAAAATGAAATCATGCCTATATTAAGTAGTCATAAACAGAGAAGCATGGTTTAACTGTATTTAAAGGAGGTTTGTGCCATTCCTTAGTGGGTTAGAATATTTTTTTCTGTTGAGGCATTCTGAAACAGAGCAAAAGCTGTGGTGAATGGAATTGAAATGTCTAAATTACTTGGGGATCTGTATGTTTTTCATGTTGGGGGGTGGATTTAATATTTTTAAAATATTATTGATAATTCATCATTGGACATTTACACCCAATCATTTATTGGCTTGCAGTTGATATGGAACCATGTATTACCCAGTTTATTCTGGGTGTAAATATGGCTGCAGGTGTATTTTGCTATGTGGTTTTGAGTACAAGCTGGCTGGGTTTGGTATCTGCAATAGAATGCAGAAAGGAAGTTAATTACACACACATGCATACAGATATAGACATGCATTTTAAGAACATTTAAATCCACAAATAAAAGGAATTCTTTTGAGAGCTGATGGAATGGCATCCTGTTGTTGCTACAGTCAATTAAACTCTCTGTTAGCAAAATGAACAGCTTTGCTTTCCTTCCCAGCCCCAGTCAGACTTGTTGGAGCTGATCCAGGTAATGATTGTTGTGTTTGGAGAGGAACCTCCAGTGTTTTCTCGGCCTACTGCTTCCTCCAGCTACCCCCCATACCAGGCAACAGGCCCACCAACCAGTAAGTGCTCATCACTACTGATTTCTGCAAATAATCACATTCATATTTCAAAGGTTTTGTTGTCCTGCACAGTTTGCCCACAAATAATGCATATTACTTTTTATATTGCTGGCTAATGAATTCACCTGGGCTGTACTTTACCTTGTTGGGCTCAATGATCTTAAAGGTCTTTTCCAGCTTAAAAGGTTCTGTGAGTAAGAATTCATGTGGGGTTTTGGATTTTGGAGGGGAAAAATCAAATTTGTATTACAACACAGCAATACCCAGACAAAAACAAAACACACTCAGACACCACCAAGCTCCTCAAAACAACCAGCAACCAGTATCCTGTCAACACTTCAGGATAGACTTACAAAGAGATTATGCAAATAACTTTGTATGTCTTTTTTTTTTCCTTTTATTCTGATAATACAAGCCCATCTTTTAAGTATCCTGTGACCATTGATTTCATAAGCACAAGCATGGCTATAACTTGTGTTTCCTATGCCTGTGTTCCTATTTGTGTGATTTTTTTTTTCAAATTGCTGGCTGATTATTAAAAAAACCCCTGCCTTGTGATTTTTTTTTAAATTCTTTGTTCTTTTTTGATTTGGTGTTCTGACTTGATACCCATTCTTACTTTCATGCAAAAATTCTCAAGACTTTTAAAATCGTTTCTTTATTTAAACTTATGGGGGCATCTTATTTTAAAGACTGGGGATAGGTAGGTGGGTGAAAAGGAAGAAATGGGAAACAGAAAATCCTAGAAATTCTTCCAGGAGAAAACTATGTATTGGGTGGGAAAAAGCCAAAAAACAGTAGCAATAGACCTCCTCAAGTCAAAGACTGGGACAGTAGGGAAGTTTAGCTGGAGTTTGTTTATTTAATAATGTTATAAGTTCCACACAAATTTCATGGTACAGTAGCTGTCTTTGGGGTTATTTATTTTTGACAGATTTTTAAGGCTGTGTCCATTTTCTATTGAAATGTGGCTTTTACTTGATCACAGTGTTACATTTGAAAAGCTGAAGTGCTATTCATTGCCATTTCCAGCAGAACCCATTTTTTAGCAAGGTTTTGGGCTCGGAACCTGTGAGAAAATGGCTAGCAAACATAAATGGGACCATTAGGAATAATTGACTAAGGGCAGGTGTTTGGGACTTTCCAGCTTGTCTGTGGCTGCCCTGCTTGTGAGAGCACCAGAGGATTGGATTGTCCTGATTTTCAGGAACAGTGGGGGTCAGTGTAAGTGCAGTTTTAGCAGAGGCTGTGACTTGTGCCCTAAGGACAAACTTGCAATGAACCACGTTTGATTACTCTTGTAGTCACGCAGAGCTGAAGTGCTTTGAATTACTATTTTGAATTGAATTGAGCTGAAGTAATTCTAGTGAAAATGTTTCAGGGTTTTAAAGTTATCAATAGCTACTGGGTTTTACTAGGGTAATCGGACTTTCCTTATTTTACAGATATGTAGGGTTTGGGTTTTTTCACATTATAGATTCATAGTTTAAGAAGAAATACAGTCCTTTGACAAAAATTTTAATAGTTTGAAAGTACAGAAGGATGAAAAAAGCTCAGCTCTTAAAAAAAATATTTGATGAAGTATTTCTAAAATTTGCTAGAAATGCAGAATAAGTATGTTCAAAACATAATTTTGTCAGCTTTTCAAGAAAAATCTTAAACTTGCTAAGACTATTTAGACATTTATATGTGCTGATAACAAATTTTTAAATACAACTTCTAAATAGCAGAAATTACTAACTAAGGACATGGTTGGATCATTAAACAGCTAATCAACTACTCTGAAAGTACTTAAATTATACACTTGTTATTTAGTGAGTAGAGATCATTGGCTAGAAAGGTTAAATTCTTTTTTCAGCTGTTACATAAAAAATGGAGACAGCTCTTCAGGTGGGTCATCTTTAATACCATGTTTTGAGTTTTTTTCTGAGTTCTCCAGCTGCAGATTCTGTTCAGTTGTTTTTTTTCTTTTAGTACACCTGTTTGTTGTGCATTTTTTAAATCAATACCTATTTTTATCCATGCAGTGGTTAGTTTAAAGTAATGATTAGTTTTAAAAAAATCAATATAACAATAAGGTTCTTTTTATATAGGAGAAAGAACTTCTTTACATTGAGAGTTTTAACTTCTGAAATTTAAAAATACAAAAAAATTCTTGTTTTATTTAGCTTCCTATGTGCCAGGAATTCCAGGTGGAATATCTCCCTATCCACCATCAAGCACTCCAAATCCAAGGTAAGAGTCCCTTTAAACTATCATCATTTATCTGACAGAGTGTTTCACTGAATAGTGTCTAATCATAATTGTATTTTTATGGTGTATTTGTTGAATAATTATTGGTGTTAGCAGGATTTGTGAAAAGCAAGGGCCGAATTCTTGTCAGTAGCGAAAATTGGAGGAGGGTTTAGCTTTCTTAGTGTTGCTTCAAATAAAATATTTATGGGTGTGATAAATATATTTTGAAATTACCTAACTCCCAGCTGCTATCTTCCTTCACTTGTATATTTTTATGAGGTTGATATGTTTACATGACATAGAAAGAAATGTACCCCTAAAAGTAGAGATTTTATTAGCAACTCAAAAATTGAACAAAACATTCCTGGGTTAATACAAACCTTGACTCCAGCATAAATGTAGACTTAAATCACTCTAAGGGAATTTGAAGAGCACAAAGTTACTTCAAAAGCTTTTTATTAGTATTAACCGAGGGTTTTTTTCCTATATAATAGTTTGGAATAAAGCATTTCCAAAAGACTTGCAGATCTGTCTTAGTAAACAGTGAGATGTTGACTACTGCCTCCTAGTGTACACTTACATTTTTTACATCCTAACTATTTTTTTTTATATTATTAATATCCTTATGTCCTGATTTTGTGGTAGGAGCATATGAGATGTTGGTGTAGTATGGATATTAATATTTTAAAATGTAAAAACTTGTGAGGATTGGGAGGGTAGGAGTGTTATGTTTTATGAGGAGAAAAATTAGGATTTCTTTAAGTTCTTACAGCATGTTTTTCCTCCTATATATGTTTGTTTAAAGTGCTCTTAATGTTTGTGCAAGAGAATAGGAGAACTGTTTTTAAAATTTATAATTTATAAATTAATAGGAAGGTTTTAAGAACTATTAAATTTGCAGTTGCCTGGAGAAAGACAGAATATGCTTATTTTGTATTTTGCAGAGGTTTTTGGACAATTTTGTTTAATTATTACTATAGTTAAAACTCTGCTGCATGTAGGTGCTTGTCAGTCTACAATTTGCGTCCTTGTTTTAGTTGATAGCAAATGTATTTTAGAAAGGTGTTGTAGACTGTCACATGGCATCTCATAATTGTTTCAGTGAGCAATACTTCTGCTTTTTTTATCCTTCAGAGCAGGACTGAGAATTTCTGGGGGAGTTTGTTTCACCTTGCAACTCTGTTTTGCACTTTCTTGCATTTTTAAGTTTACATAAAGCAGTTCATCAGTCATCTTCTTAACTGTTCTGATATTAAAAAGTATTAATTTGAAATTGTTGTGTGGGAGTTTGTAGCTAGAATAATTTCTTTTGGACATTTGTAGGAATTCATATACCAAAACAAAGAGATTTAGGAGAATTTGTTATCCAGATGTTGACCAGGCAATAACTAGATAGGGCTTCCGATAAAATGGTATCTTAAATAATACCAGAAATACCAGTTGTGTAAGATGTTAATGTGAACAGGAAAGAGGCCTGCAATTTTAACATTTTAATATGTAAATGAATGTTTAACATGATGGCAATAAAGATAATCTAGGTGGATGATATTTCACTAATAGTTGCATAACATTAGCATATCTTTCTTTGTTGAAGCAGCTACCCAAACTATCCTTATCCAGGTGGTGTTCCCTTTCCAGCAACCACAAGTGTTCAGTACTACCCCTCACAGCCTCCTGTCACCACTGTTGGTGAGTACCTTGGAAGGGGTTTCTCTGAAGTAAAGCTTCTCTCTGGAACTGATACATAAAGAAATAAAATGGAAAAAGGAACATGTTGTTCTTACTCTGAACTTCCCAAGTATTAGTCTTTAATTAAAATTTGTTCAAAGGAAGAAAAAAGTACATTTTATTCACCCTCAGTCAGGAGTTCAGTAAATTCCTGGGTTTATGCAATACACTGTGTGTGCTTAGGGAATGTTTTGAAGAGCACTGCATGTAACTATGTAACTACATGGGGTTTTCCTTGCCTTTTAACTGTTGGTGATTTTGATTGTCTGTTCATAGTTTAGAAAAATACCTTTGTCATCATTTAAACATCGAATGGACTCTATTTGTACTTTCTTTCCTCCCAAAATAGTAACTTTCTAAAGTAGCAGTTTGGAATGAGCTTCATTTTTAGTGAGTTTCTTCTCCAGCCTCTTCCCAGTTGCTTCTTATGGATCTCTACTTGTCACTTCCTGCTTTGTTCCCTTCAGCATCAGGATTTAGGGTATTGACCTGTGTCTTTTCCCAGCCTGCTGCTCTGTGGTCCTTGCTTTTCCACTCTGCCCCTCACTTCTAGTGTATGTGTAGAAGCCTGGGAACTGGTGATAAATGTCTTCTAGTTAAGTGGGGACTGCTGGAAGTGCAGTAACTTTCCAGCTGGCTGATAGTCCTTTTGGCACAGTTATGTGGTGAGGGTGTAGATTCTGTTGTGATGTTGTTCACATTAGCAATCCATTTGTGGGCTCTTGAGCCCCATAATTTAGAAGTGCATCCATAGGTTCTTCATTTCTGTCCCAGTTATTTATGGAATGGCCTGGGTTAGAGTCATAGAATGTCTTTTCTTTCCAGAACTGTGTGTGTTTTATGATTTTCCTTCACATACATGGGGACAAGGCAAGGGAAGAGAGATGCTTCTACTTTACTCTTACTAAAATATCTGAGGAGTTCTGTTACTACAGAATTTGAAAGCAGCAGTAAGTTGTATGTTGATTTTTTTTTTGTTTTTTTTTTGTGCCTGATCTTGTCCTTTGTGTCCAAATTCTTTCAGCCTTTTCAATTAAGAAAGTATTTCCTGAAAGTTCTTTGCTGCCTCAGTGGTCCCCTGCACTCTGAGGTGATCTGAGTCTGCCATGCACAGTGCAGAGAAGCTGCTGTCCCACTCAAGTACCTCAAACAGTGCTTGGTGTTGTGGGGTGCACTCGTGTCCTGGAGAATTAATGGTCTCCACTGGCTCTCATGTAGGGAGCTGATCACCTTTCTAGGGAAAGTTGGCTTTCTGCAGTGTCTTTCTCAAACAAATCCAGTGTTGCCTTTATGTAGCAGAGTGTTAGAATAGAAATGTATTCTAGTTAATTTCTTTCCCTCATTTTCATCCCCACTGAAATTGAATAGAGATGCAGTATCTGCCAGAGATAGAAGACTCTTCCAGTCCTGAGTTAGATCATCTGTGATACCATGTTGTAATGTTGTAAGAGCAGTTTTCGTAGTGTCAGTTTAACATTACACTGACTCATTTGCTGCAGCTAGATAAAAGCCCTACACCTGGTTTACATGGCTTATCTCTTGTGCCAGATGAGTGGAAACACATCTCTTTAATCATCCACTGCATTTAAAATATGGTGAGGTGTTTTTGTTGTGTTTGTTCTCTTGAGTGTTTTCTACAGTCCAGTATTTTTCCCTTTCAGCTGAAGATGTTTCTTTCCTGTACAGTTTATTTGTTTGGCTGTGGTTTACTGTGATAGTTTATGTAGGAGCATATGAGTTGTTATAACTTCAGAGTTTTGTGTGGGTGGTGGTGGTGTGTTTCTTATAGTGAGCCTAGTTTGAACTGAATTAGAATGCTCATGAAAAGTAACTCAAGTTTTTCCCAATCACTGGTTTTTCAAATAGTCCTTTAGGCTTTTTCTTTCTGTTCAGTCATCTGCCATTAATTACTTTTTTGATGCAGTTACTGGTTTGATGATTCTGTAAGGTCATTTCTGAAACCAGACTCTGCCTAGTAAAGGTTAAAGGTTTCAGAGTTCTGTGGATTTAGTGACCATGTGCCATGAAATCTTCCCCAAGCTGGGCTAATTATGGAAGTGACAGAAGATGCTACGGGTTCATGCTCTGTAATGAGATACATTGATTGAGCTGTATTAAAATGATTTTATGTTTAAAGACCTCTTCCCTATCTGGTGGTATTTCTCTGTGAACTTTCATTGTGTTAGGTGTGTTGTGATTTTTTTTTCTCCCCTCTGTCCAACTTTACTGTTAAAGTGAGCCTTGCATAAAAACTCCCAGAGTGAGGGATATCAGGGAAAAGAAAGTAAATATAAGTTCTACGGATACTGGTTCTGGCTGATTCCGACTTTGTGTTAGAGTATAATTTGTTATGTAAAATAAACAGTAACTAAAGTCATGCTAATGCTGTTTTTTGAAGGGAAATTGGGCCCCTTTGATTGGGGACAATTCTCTGCTTTAATCAGGAAGTCCTATACAGTGAATAAACTCTGTCCTAGATGGTTTGACTGACTTGGTTTAAGTTTTACTTCTAAGTGTAGAAAGCGCTGTTCTTCTTTTCATAAGAAGCAGCAATGACGGATTCCTGGGTTTGTGTATATGGTGCTATTTGTCAGCTTCTGTTGCTGGCTCTAATAGTTAACCAAATTTTGCAAATTAGTTTGTTGACTGTCAACAGGGTGAATTTTTTAGGCCAGAACTGTAAATCAGATGAAGTGTTGGGACATTCATATTTTCTTAAGGCTATGTTTGCACCAGTTGTTCAATAATTCTATCTCTTTATTTTTCAGTGGTAATTTGATTTTTTTTTTTTAAAGTACGCATATTCTGGTGCAACTTATATGTATGCAAAGTGCTCACATTAGTAATGATCAAAATTTATGTTTTCTGTATTTTAGAAGGCTTTGGTGGATTAGTAAGCATGATGTGCTTCTTCCCATAGTTCCTGTCATTCATTTGCATAGCTTTATTTTTCCACCCATATGGGTTGGTGCAGGTTTTGTGGACAGGAACAGAGTAAAAAACTTAGGGAAAATATACAGATTTATGCAGTCTTGTTTTGATAGCAGAAGTAAAAAAAAAAAAAAAAAAACAACTCTTCAATTATACCAGATTCACATGAACACTGATGAGTATTTTTTTCATTTTGTTGTTTTTTGACATCTAGGGCACTGGAAAATGTGATGTGCATAATGCTGTAACAGTTTATGGGTTTTGATAGCTGTGTCTCTGGATAAAAAGAGACTCTGGTAAAAATTCTTTTTGCTTATTTTCTTTGCAGTTTTAGAGCTTCAAATCTCTCTGTTTCGTTCATAGCGGTTGTGAAGTTCAGGTACAAAGCTGCTGTAATTCCTGCTTTGTTCTTACAATACAGTTGAAATGTCACTGATCTAGAAGGTGTGAGGCACAAGCTGGAGAAACTGTGACCCTCCAGTTATTTCCACGGAATAATTGAAATGGTTTGTGATAAGTATCACCAGTAGCCACTTCACAATTGCTAGAGCACTCTGTGTTTCCTGGTCTGGAGACACATTGCACTTCTTGTGACAGACACAAAGTACTTACCTCTCTATTTAAAAGAGTGTTAGTGACAGACTCTTGAAATTATCCTTGAAAGGCCAATTTGCAAAAGCCTATTCGGGTCTCCTGCCCCTTCTGGTCACTTGCCCATAGGTATGCACTGTTCTTGAGCCTGGAGGAAGTGATCCTTGAATATTCACCTGCTCTCTTGGACCCCTCTTCCCTCTTTGGTAAATTCCCATGGAATTCTTCCAAGAGGGTCTGTGAAGAGGCCAGAGTTAGCTCTGATAAAGTTCAGGGTTGCAATCTTATTCACTGTACTACTTTCTACTTGTGGGATACAGAGCTCTATGATCTCATGGTCACTGTAGCCAAGGCTGCCCCGACCTTCACATCTTCAACCAGACGTTCCTTGTTAGTTTTACAAGGTCCAGCAGCACATCCTTCCTCGTTGGCTGCATCTGTATCAGAAAGTTATTTTCAGTGCTTTCCAGGAATCTCCTGGATTGTGTTGCTGGCTGTGTTGTCCCTCCAGCAGGTGTCAGGGTGGTTCCCCATGAGGACCTGGGCTGCATGCCCTTCCTGGAGGTATCTCCACTTGAGCTGCATGGCTGGTCTCTGTAACTCTCCCATTGTCTTTCCTGGTTTAAAACTTTCCTTACCAGGCTGGGCAGTTCTAAAAAAAAAAACCAAAACAAAAAAAAAAAAAAAAAAACCCTAAAACCCTGAACTAATACCTGTACTAGGTAAATTCATTGTCTCAAGCCAGCTGTTACATTACTTGTGGCTGAATACATCCAGCAATTAACTCTTGTTCTTCTTTAAAAGGTTTTGGACATTTATAGACTGCAGAGGAAATGGACACCCCATTTTTAAAGTAAAAAAAGAGTGTAGATATGGGAATAGTGAAGTGAGTGAATGGATGCATGCTCTTAAATTTACTTGTGTCCATCCTAACATGTTACCTCACTGTGGTCTCTTTGCTGCTTCTGGAAATTATTATGGAGAGCAGCTTATTTTACTGTCTCACATTGCTGAAGTACTAGAGCAACTCAGCCACTTGCTTCTCCAGCTGGCACTATGCTGCAGGCAGTGCATTAGCCCGGATTAATCCATGCTTGTGCAACCTCCCGGTGCAGGCCCCAGCAGGGATGGCACCATCAGCGAGGACACCATCCGCGCCTCGCTCATCTCGGCGGTCAGTGACAAGCTGAGGTGGCGGATGAAGGAGGAGATGGATCGCGCGCAGGCCGAGCTCAACGCCCTGAAACGCACCGAGGAGGACCTGAAGAAAGGGCACCAGAAGCTGGAGGAGATGGTAACTCGCCTGGATCAGGAAGTGGTAAGCTGAGAGAAGCCACTGCTCCCCACCTGAGTATTCCTAGTAGTGAACAGAAGCTTGTAATTAATCATTAAGCATGATAAAAATAACAAAGCTTCCAGCACCTTGTGCTTTTTCTCTTTCGCAGCTGGGAGCTTTACTTCAGACTGAAGCGAGTGAGAAATAGCAGTGACCGTGAGATGCAGTGCCCTGTATGTGTCTTACAAATGTCATTTGCTCTCAGTAGTAGAGAACGGTATTATTTTTTCCCCATTCTTCCTGTGAAAGATGTTAATGGTGTGAGATTATTTCATATTTGTGTCTCGGTTTCTTGATAATAATGTGTAACAGCAGCACTGGAGAACATTTCTGTGTCTTAGTGCAGAGAACACTGATTTTGATCACAGCCTCCTTGTAAAACTTCTTTCCCAGAAGTCTCTCCTACTCTCAGTATGCTCAGAAATTCCTGCAATTTTTCATTAAGGCATGCTTAGTCCATCTGCTCCTTGCACTGCTGCTTAGGAGTAAGATTCTGGGATTGATAACCAGTTTCTGAAATCAGCTCAGTGTTCAGATGTGGTTTAAAAAAATTATTAGAAATTTTTAATTGGACTGGAGAACTGGAGATAGCACATTCTAAAGAAAATTACTTTGGCTTTGCTTTTATTATTTTTAGTTAATTGAAATTATTATTTTCCTGATGTGGCAACTTGGAAATACCTGGAATGTTGGCATGCCTTCTCTACAATTCTAAATGGGTGATGGATTGACATTATCTAAAGCAGATGTTACTTTTTTAAAAAGTCTGAAATTGACAGATTGATCGCTCTTTCCTTTGTAAGATAATAGAGATAAGCAAAGAAGGACAGAATGAACTGGTATGTCTAAAAGTCTTTCATCTAGATAATTGTATCACAAGAAGATAAATAAACATCTTAATTGTTTTTAGGCTGAAGTTGACAAGAACATTGAGCTTCTCAAAAAGAAGGATGAGGAGCTCAGTTCTGCCTTAGAGAAAATGGAAAGTCAGTCAGAAAATAATGACATAGATGAAGTTATAATTCCTACAGCACCGCTTTACAAGCAGATCCTGAACTTATATGCAGAGGAAAATGCAATTGAAGACACCATCTTCTACCTTGGGGAAGCATTGAGACGTGGAGTGATAGATTTAGATGTCTTTTTAAAGGTAGGTTTCTTGGGACGTTTTTAAGATGTGCATTATAAATGTGTTTACTTTGGACTCCTTGGTTCAGCTTACTAATGTTCATGATCTCCTCACAGAAGAGGATCCTCTAGGAACAGGAATATTTATACATGGAAGCAAAAGTTTTGGAAAGTAATTTCAGAATTCAAAGATCAATTTTAATAGCATTATAGATAAAAAGTCATTGTTTCCATCTTGTATAGGCCTTGCTCGTTCTGTTTATCTGCTGTTAGAAGAACATTCTCTGCCCCATGGGAGGTACATTAGTCTGGTTTCACCTTACAGAGTTCATATTATTACTTTGATAAGAATATGTGTGGAGTTAATAATTAATTATTATTATAGTTTCATGAATTAGTTAATAATTAAAAATTGCAAAAAAGAAACTATGATGATTGCATTTGGTAGCCACCTGCCAGACATTTTAAGCTGAGAAAATGCCATTTACTAGAGTAATGAATTTAGTGTTTCCAAAAAACTGATATCCCATTTGGGTCATGAGATGTGCCATGCTTTGAACATTTGTATTGCAGTATTAAGTTTTTATCAGAACTTCACCTGTAGCCAGCTGTTGTTTTTCTTTCTGCAGCATGTACGTCTCCTGTCTCGCAAGCAGTTCCAGCTGAGGGCATTGATGCAGAAAGCAAGGAAGACTGCTGGACTCAGTGATCTCTACTAAATTCCCAGACTTTCCCTGGGAAGTCAGATTTCCTTGTGAAGCAGCCATTCTCTTGATCTTTCTCTTAATCAGTAGGTGCCCAGAGTAAGTTATTACATCATCCAAGTGTAAGATATTTTGAATCAATAATATATTTTCTTTTTGGTAAAGACTAGCTTTTATTAATGCACTTTCTATCTCCTGTTATCTTTGTGCTGGTGGACTTAACGCTGAATAAAACTTGTTGCATATTTTCTTCCTCTACAGAACTGTGTATGATGTGCTTTCTTTTTAAACATGCAGTGTCAGCTTAACCATGCATCTCCCTTTGCTTGTGAGATTTGCAAGATGTTGTGCCAAACTGGAAAAATTCACATTTATTCTGACCAGTGAAAATTGAAAACTCAAAAAATTCTTGGTCTCAGCACCATAATCAGCATGGCTTAAGACTGAGTCTTTGCCTTAAGGCTTTTCATGTTACTGCTGGCTCTGAAAAGGTTGGAGTTCATTTTGAAAAACTGGGTGAGACTTCCATAACTACATAACTGCCTGAGGCCTCCAGGACAGCTGCACCCATGACATTATTACACAGATGATGTTTGAGTTAGTGTGACTTGAAAAACAGAATTGATTTAGGTGGGTGAAAGTAGAGCTGCATGTGGGAGACAAAGCCCTATTAAGAAAAACAAGGAGACAGGAATAACAGTTTGTGGTTTATTTGGTGGTGTAGTTGGTGCTACAGTTGGACAGTCACTGTCTTGTTGCACATAGAAACCATAACATTTTTTTAAACATGCTCTGGAGGCAGAACTTACAACTAGACTGATATTTTACACAAAAATAAGGTTCTGTAAGAAAAAAATACCCACAAAAATTCCAAAGCAGTGTTAGGAAAATACACTTGGACCTATCAACAGTGAAATATTTAAGCTATTCAGCTGGCAGAGAAGGTTGGTCAATTGGCTTGACAATCCTTTAACTTCAAGAAATGTCTTTGGTTTCACATTGTGTAGCAATGACTTACTTACTCCTTATTCCTTTGAACCAACATGAAACAAGATGAGGAAAAGGCAAAGGGTTTTTTAGGCAGTGCTGCTTTGAATGCTGGATTTGTCATACCACTTCACTGAACAAGACTGACTAGGTTATCTAGCTCTGGCTAGGAACATGGGTGTCTGTGAACAGGGAAAAACCCTAGATTAGTTTCCTAATGCTATCCTCAGGAAACTGCATTGTTCAGATTTGAGCTTTTTGTGTGTTCTAGTTGAGATAATACATTGAAAGATTTGACTTACTTGGAAAGTGCAACGTAAGACAAACCACTAAACCCGTTAAACTGCTAAGAGCCAAAAACTGCTTGGGCAGGTTTAAAACTGTAGTTCCTTCTGGATTGCCCACAGTGTGTCTGCACTCTTCCTTAATTTGTCCTCTTCCTCAGGTTTTAGGATCATCTTTACTACATCAGTGATGCCATTACTGCCCAGTACACAAGGAACACTTAGGAAGACATCTTCTTTTATTCCATGCAAGCCCTGAAAAGTACGTAAGGATTGTTAGGCTGGAATTTATGTATGTCTATATATTTCATAGAATATCCTGTCAGGAAACTAAATTTAGTTGAAATTAAACCAGAAAGCAATCACAGTTTTTTTTCAGAATTCCAGAGATACTTAATTCTCACTAAGACAGAAATTAGGAAAAAGGGGCTGCTCACCTTAACAATGGTAGAGATGGGGTGCACTCTTCTCAAATTCTTCATAATACTTTCAGCTAGGTCTCCCACAGAAAGGCCAATAGCCCAGGATGTGTACCCCTTCAGTTTGATCACCTCATAGGCACTGCAGAGACACAGACACTCATTAAAGAACAGGTACCATCAACTGAACTGCTTCAAGTTTATAAGAAAGGCTTTTGGAGGTCTCCAGATCAATTTGGAGGCATCACAAGCTTAAATGATTTTCTGGCAGGACCAAAATGAACTCAGCAGTAAATAATTCTATTTGCATTTTACACTAGTCCCCACAATTATACTAGAAGCCTGGAAGTTTAGGCTCTTCCCTAATTTAAAATTTACTAATCATGAAAACTTAGCTGCCAAATCTACATTACTCCTTAAAATATTATTTCATGTTCCATTATGTTTGCATCCTGACATTTGGGGCTACTGAGGTATTCCAGATCTCTGTACTGCAGAACAGAGATTTTTCAGCTCTCCATGATTTGTTCTTGTGTTCAAGTTTATAAAAAAGGCAAGCCAGTATTTACCTTTCCACGACCTGCTTATGGACCTCCTTCCAGTGCTCCTTGTCTCCATCAGTTCCCAAGTCTGGATGAAGAGCCTTCAGAGAGACGCCAGCAACGTTCACTCCACTCCAGACAGGCACTGAGAGTTGCACATGGATTAATTATCTCACGACACTCAGTCCTTTCTCAAATTAACATTTAACTTAAGATCTAGCTGGACTAATGTGCAACACAACACTTACGATTTAGCTATGGCCTTAAGTACAGTATAAGGCCAATCTAAATTGCAGGCTGAGAACCTAGGAGCACATCAACATTTATACACGATGTCTCAGAGTTTGAATACACCTTGGTTAACGTGAAATACCTGGGCAACATGGACTAAATGGGCAGTCACTGTATTTTGAAAAGTTTTCTCAAAGTAAGAATTGATTCCAGGTACATTCTGGTGGGTGTCAGGAAGCAGACAGTACTGCTCAGAAAAGTACAGGTTAAGTAAGGAAAAAGTGCTTCCAGACTTGTCTCTGCAATTCCTATATACAGTGATCAAGAGATGCCAGGAATGGCAGGTGAGTGACTGCCAGTTGATCTGATGCAACTCTTTGAGAGACCCTTGCAGAGAACTTCATCCTCTTGCTGCTTCAGTTTGGGTTTTTCTGGGAGTTACGCGAGCAATTTAGCCTAGAAATGTTTAGCCAGCTCAAGTTACGGTAACGACCTTTTCCAAGCACAGTCATTCAGGTCAAATATAGATCATCTAAGGTTACTCTGTGCAGCAAAAGACTTCAATCAGAACTCGCATTTTTAAGGTGCTGCAGTACAAAGGTTTTGGAGCAATGTCTTGCTGTAGCTTTTCAAGGTGTAGCTTTTCAAGGCAGACAAAGCATCAGGGAGTTCTGTGTAACAGCCAGGATTCCCCCTTACCACTGGAATCTCCGTGCTCTCCAACGATCCATCCATGGCAGCTCAGGGGGTGGATGCCCAGCCTTTCTCCCATGAGGTGGCGGAAACGGGCAGAGTCCAGGTTGCAGCCACTGCCAATAACACGGTTTTTGGGGAAGCCACTGATCTTCCAGGCCACATAGGTCAAAATATCCACTGTGAGGAGAACAGGGGCAAAATAAGTGCCACTCATGAGCAGATTGATAACTGATGAATGCTTCCATTCATCTGTAAGCATGTTACCTGCATGCTAGTTGCATGGAACAGAGCATAAAGTAGTGCCCATGGCCAGGCACTACAGTGGACTAACATAATGACTGGTTTATATAACATAATGAGTATTTTGAACAGTCTCTCAGCTCTGCCTTTATGCTATGCATGCAATTATCAGTGATCCTTAGTGTGCTCAAGATCACTCAATCTGAAAACCCAAGTTTATTTCCCAAAAGACCAAGCTACTGAGCCTGGAGAGGGAAGATGACATTATTTGCTATACAGATATCACAGAATGGTTTGGATTGAAAGGGAACTTAAAGATCATTTCATTCCAATCCCCTGCCATGGGCAGGGACACCTTCCACTAGAGACAAAGCTGCTCAAAGCTCCATCCAACCTGGCTGTGACTACTTCCAGGAATGGGGCATCCAGAACTTCCCTGGGCCATCTGCTCCAGTGTCTCATCACCTTTATAATAAAGAATTTCTTTCTTATAGCTAACCTAGATCCATCTCTTTCAGTTAAAGCAATTACCACATGTCCTATCACTACGCGCCCTTGTAAAAAGTCCTCCTCTCTTTTAGGCCCCATTAGGTACTGGAAGGTTCTCCAAGGTCTCCCCGGAGCCTTCTCCTCCCCAGCACGAGTGTTTTCTAAAAGCCTGTGCACTAATGCCACCTTCCTGATGAAACACTATTCTCTCTAAGCCAAATCCTCTTATGGCAACACAAGACAAACCTGGGTTTGAGACAATAAGCAGCTTGCAGTCAGGACTGTATTTAACGACATTGGGAATGATGAATTTGAAGATGTTCACGTTGCGCTGGACCAAGTTAAGGCGGCTCTCTCCTTCTTGCTGCCGGGCACCAGCAGTGACAATGACCAGCTTGGAGTGTGCAGTCACACTGTAATCTGCAGACAAAAGGCTGTGTCAAACAAAAGGCTGTGTACATTCCATACTGAGATCTCAAATTCTCAAGCTTGAGGGTGCAGCAATTCCCTGGTAATTGTTACGCTAGACTTTGCCTCCATAGAAAATGGCCATTTCATTTTAAGATTGTGGCTCATTGCCACAAGTAACAAGATTGAGGCATATCGATACTGTAACATGCAGCTGCAGGCAGTGGTACTCCATGCTTCTCAGCCGCAACTGGGCCTGGGGATAGCTGTTGGGATAGCACTCAGGGTAAGTGCTGATTAGAGGAGGAAGAAGGCTCTGTCCTCATAACCTGTAGGAACCATAATTAAGGTATGAGCTGGTTAAGTCTTTGCCCTTCTCAAGGCTGCCACTAAAAGTTATCACAAGTAAGCAGTAATGAGTTCAGGGGTTAACTGTTTGTGAAATAAAGTTCTCTAATGTGCACAAGTACTTAAGAAATTCATGTTTCTGTACTGAGTAGTGAACCCTGGAACAAAATTCCTAGCTGGACTGGCCATAAGAAGGTATATTTAAAAATGTCAGCTGAGGGCTATGTCCATGAGTTTCCCCCCTCACAATTAGGGTGACAGGCTAAGTGCTAGACTTGGCTGTCCAGTGTGAGAGCTGAAGTGGCTATCTCCATTTAGACATAATGAGCACATGAGAGCCAACTACTTACCTTTGCCAGAGACAATCTTTGGCGTTTTAAGGAAGAGGCTGCCATGCTGGAGATCCAGCATCTCTCCTCTGAGCTTGTCCTCCACAACATCAACAAGGGCGAGTTCATCAGCCAAGTCCTACAAGAGACCAAGAGTAATGGAAAGTTTGCTGCCTCTTTCAGCAAAGCCCCCAGTTTTTAAACTATTAAGTTACAATTATTTTAAAAAGCTACTTCACTTCTTCCCCAAGTCCTTCAGTTAGTCCCCTGGGATATCCACTCCCTTGAGTTCACTTTATACTTCTCATAACCACATTCTGCATGAAACAGTAGTACAATTAAGCAGGACAATAATGAAGAATAATTTAGTAGTGGTTCATATGCAACCTATTTGACAGTAAAGAAAAGAAAGCCTGATGTTAACCACAGCACTCTCAGTATGATAACTGAAGGCAGAAGACAAGTCATTCAGAGTGTCAAAATTTTTCCAGACCACACTGCAAAGAATTATTGCATTGCTCTGCTCAAGACAAAATAAATCCTCAGTTCTAAATCTTTTTGTATATTTAGAGTGCTAGAGAATTCTTAGAAGGGAGTCTGCAAAGTAAATGCTCTTAAAATGATACATAAAGGACATTCTGTCTGATCCTGAGGCAAACTTCATTTACGAGAACTGTAGCTATTTGTTCTCTGTCCATAGCTTGAAGACTGTTGCTTCATTTCAGGCCCAAAACAGGACTGTATAACCAGAAGTTCCTCTAATATGGGTGACTATTTTTGCCCCTCTTTTAGGTCTCAGGTTCTTCTGCTGCTTCCTCTCAAGCTTGACACTTACCTTCATGAGGATGCTGATGGCACAGGCCATTCCGACTGCACCCACGCCAACCACGCTAATCTTATTTTCAGCATGACTCTCCTGTTTGTGGAGAGTGTGGATGAGCTGTTCCTTGAGAGACATGGTGCACTGCTGAAAGGAAAGCAACAGATTATTTCTCCAAGCTTTGGAGCTTTTACTGATGCCGGAATATTTGTATCCGCCAAGAGAGACTTTATTCCAGGATGATAAGAAAATGGATACAAAACACATGAATAAAACATCTGGCAATACCGTCTGTATGCCATAAAAGGATTGCAAAACTGAATTAGTGATGACAATCCTCTGTTCAAGCTCACCCTAGCTTTGCCTCAAATAACAGCCTGAGCACCATTGATTATATTATATAGCTGGTGGCACTCCAGCAGCAGCAGTAGAATGTTCTAAATGATCATCCATATTACATTTAGGTACAGGAAGCCATTTTAGTACTTCTAAGCACAGCACAGTCTGGCAATCTCTGTTCTCTCACCCTGAAAAACTGGTATTCTGTGCCCTGAAGCCTTTCCAGAGCTGAAGTCGTGCAACACTTAGGCAAGCCCTCTTTAAGCACAGCATGAGCCTCCACGAATGAATTCAGCTTCATGAATTTGTTTTGAAGTGAAACTGCATAGTTTTGAATTAAGATGGCTGAAGTCTGGTGTTACCATCTCTCCCACCCTCACATTTTAGCTGCCAGCTGCACAGCATCCTGGTTAGTTGGGTGCTGAGAGCCAAGGGTGTGCCGAAATGATGACAGAGGATTGTGCGCTCATTGCCGTCTCCGTGTGGGAGCCAAGAGCACGCTTTCCCAGGAGACGGTGCTGCACTGGGAGCAGCCTGAAGAGCCCAGGTCAGGAGCAGCTGCACAGAAGGATGCAAGTACAGACACCACACGACTCTCTAGTGCTGAACAGGCACCAACTCGTTCAGAGCATGAGAAGCCAAGCAGAGCAGCAGGTAAGGGCTGCAAATTTTGGGGCTGAGGGGAGGGACAGGAAGCCAGCACTGCCCATATTTAGAAAAATTAAAGCAAGCAACGTCAGTCTTCATGTGCAGCAGCCCCCTTCTGAAGCGCGGCCATTCAGTGCACTTTGCACGTGCCGAATCCTCCCTTTGCACTATAAGCACTTTTAAGTGCAAAGCTGATGAGAGCCACCCACTCAAGAACGTTGCACTTCAAAACTCAAAAAACTTTTCCTTTTAAGAGTGCCAGACCCCACAAAGAAACAAGTTAGGGGAGTGGTACGTGGTCCATTAATGCTGTATTTGGAACGCAGCCCTAAACCCATCCTCAAGTGTCTTTGCAGGATCACTCCCTGGGGCCACATTCACCGATTAAGGGATGCAAATTAATCCACGGAGGCTCAAGGGGATGGAGGGAGGGGCGGATGGGGGGATTGTGAGTGGAAATCACGCCGGCTGGATTCAAGCCCAGGACTGTGCCTGACACCACCACGGCCGAGGGGGGACCCTGGAGCAGGCGGCGTCGAGGGGACTTGGCGCCGCTTGCCCCACCGCGAACTCCCGGCTGTTTGCGGGACCGGCACCGCCTGCGATCCCCCTTACAGCATTCCCGCTCCTCCTGCAGCCCGGCTCCCGCGCCCATCCCCGCCCGCCGCGGCGATCGCACCTACCGGGACTCCTCACACAAGCGCGGCTGCGGCGGCAGAGCGGGGGAGGTGGCGGCCGCCGCCTTAAATAGCGGCCGGGCGGGTGACGTGCGGCGGGCGGGCTGCGCGGTGGGGACGTGCCCGCCGACACGTCGGGGAGGAGAGACACGGCCAGGGGGAGCGGCAGGAGGGGGAAGGAGCAGCGGGAAGGAGAGGGAGCCGAGGGGAGGGTGAAAGGAGCCGAGTGGCCGGCTCCGTGGGGGAGCTGAGGCGGGGCCGAGGAGCTCTCTGCTATTAGTCGGGAGGAGTGAAAGCAAACTCTCCTGCTCCCGCTCCCGAGAGTTGGTGTGGAATTTAAGGCATTCCTGTCCCCACAGTGTCTGCCAGCCCTTTGCTCCTCCTCAGGGGTTTATGGCGGTAGTTCCGGATGGGGCCTCTTGTCGGGTGGCTGGAAACCAGCTTCTAATTTCGATCTAAATCAATAGGTGTTTGTGGGTTTTTGTTTACTCCCCCTTTCCGTGTATTTGTACATCCAATTCCCACTCATTTGTTGTGTTAGGTTATATAATCCAATCCTTTTCAGTCCTGCATGGTCTTACAAGCATGGTCATTGGGATGTATGTTCTGTGGGACTTTCTCAGTTTAAATGCTTTTAAAATGCTTTTTCTCCTCAGAGAGGCTGCTGCATGGAGTGTCATCCAGCGACGCCTCAAACACAACACTAATGTTTGCCTGAAGTTAGTGGAAATTCCATGACTGGACTCGCACTGGTCTGTTTCAGTCACACCACGCTGTCAGTTTCCTGTCACCCTGCGGTTGGTTAGTAAAGCCAAATCCTTCTCACGCTCACTCCTTTCTTGCTCGGACTCCCAACAAAAAGCAAAACCAGTATTTTAAAAATTTATTTCTTGAATGCCTGAGGTTCTAGTTTTATATTAGACTATTTTGTATCCTACAAAACTGGCTTTTGGTAAATCCAAGCTACTTTTTATCCCTTTATTATTCATTTAATATGATGTTTTTAGCTAGATTCTCTTTTGCAAGTTTTTCTGAAGAACTGCACAGACATGAAAATCACGGGCCCAAACTGCTTCCACCATGGCTAACTTCTTAGAACTTGCTGTTCTCTGATCCTGTGGTAATGCCTTCAAGTAGGCAAATTTACTTAAAATCTTTTGGATTTGTGCACAGCAGGGTTCTGGAATTGAGAATGCCTGGTTCCTCCAGCTGGAAAACAGAAGGCTCAGTGAGTTTTGCTCACCATCTGTGAGCTGTTTTCAATTATTATCTTTTACTCATTTCTGCTTTCTCCCTCTTCTCTTAGGCATCCTGTCTTTACCCCGTGGATTATCATGTTCATCCTTACTGAAAATCATGTAAGTATTAATTTAATCTTGTGCGAGTAGCTGTGTAGCCTTTATTTTCTCATTCTTGTTTTTACAGTAATCTTTTTTTCTTACTTTTTTTTGTTTGTTTGTTTGTTTTGTTTGTTTGTTTGTTTTCATTTCCTGTATTTGTAGTACCTTTACAATCTTTGAATTAGTTTCCTTTTGGGATTTTGACTCTAACTGATTTTTGGCCGTATCTGTCCTGAGCTCCTAGGATGTACTTGAGTTCCTTTTGAGGTGCTTATCTTGCTGTGGCATGCCTGATCACACACCATCCCAGTGACAGTTCCCTTCTGCTGGGGTGATCTGACAGCAATGGTAACCCAAAGCCTCATCATTTATTTGACAGCCCATTGGCAAAATAAAATAAACAAAACGTCTAAAAAGGCTTGAAACATAGAATTTGCACAGATTAGTATGAAACAAGACAGAAAAATATAAATTTCTGCTTATTATAAAGACCAGCACTTCCAGCAGAGGAAGTTAAATATACCAGGCTATTGGTTGCTCTCAATGTGCTTTGTTCCTTGCTGCTGCTGAGGGAAGGAGTGATGCCTGTGGGATGTGCCATGTCAGAGAAGACTGATCACTAAGGAAGGGAACTGTGGGTAGATGCTGAGCTTTCCTAAAGCCACATGAATGCAGGATGAAAAGGAAACATAGTTCTGTCATTCTGCATTATTCTGGGTTCACTGAGCATCTTGTTCTGGCAGAAGCCTCAAGGACAGATTAGGAAGTTTAGTTCTGCATCCCAGGAATCTGTATTTACAGTGGCTCTGTATGAATGGGACTGAACATCTCACCCAGGTTTGAGTTACAGACGTCTGGCAGGACAGAAAATGAACATTTGACAGGAATTAAGACCAAGAAGAAATATTTTTGCCTTTAAAAAGTTTACCTTCCAAAGGGTTTAAATGAAAGATAGTAAGCTTCTATGACAATACTGGGTGAATGGAATAATAAGCATTTTAAAACAGGTAACTAACGAAAAAGAAGTGGTATTTTATGACTCACAGTGAGACCTAACCTCCTAAGAGAAGACTATTGGTGTTGTAAGGCTCTTCTTAGCCTGTGGCTCAGACAAAATGAACTTGGACATGATTTTCAGGGTGTAAGTTCCAGTAACATCTTCACTTGCCTTCACTTGTGTTTGTGTTGCTTGTTACTGAGAACAGAACCAAGAATGACTTGCTGTTATCTATAAGGCATCAGGTTGTCCTTATCTCTCTGGTGCCTATTCAGATACCAGGGGTCCTACTTTAGTAGACCAGGCCAAAGAAAACCAACTGGGATGTTTCAAGACCATCCTGGTCCCACTGTGTCCTCAGTGATGATGATAAGCAGATTAGAACCCTTTTTTATTAAGAAAGTAGAGTCAGCTTCTAATATGCCAGTGCTAATTCACCTGTTAATTTATCTCAGTTACAGAACTGAGAAGGCAGCTGTGATGGCCAATTTTTTCCTTTTATGTGGCCTTTGTGATCTTATTATCAGCAGTAGATGCTCAGGAGGAAAGCAGTCATCTGGCATGACTGACATTGATTTTCTGCCCCAGAGAGCTTCAATGGGAGAAGGCTCGGAACAGCACCAACAGAACAGGGTGAGCAAATTACAGGCATTTTTCTTGCACTTGGGAGATGGAGGCCAGGTCTGCTTTGATTTCCTGTAAGTGACTGATTGTAGGGATGGGTTGACTTTTCACATTTATATATAAGGAGTTTTATTCTTCCTGTCCTTTCTTCACTACTGCCTTTTACGCGGTAGCAGGAGGTGGTGTTGATAGAGTGATGGGAATGCCAGAAACGTGGCAGTGTCTTTCCAGGGAAGCTTGACCCTTCCTCAGCCTGCTTGCCCTCTTTTTCATACAAGTTTTCACAGATTAAACATGAATAATAAAGCAATGGAGTTGCTGAATGTAGAAACATTTATATTTTTATTCTAGGAGTTAGAAGCAGAGCCTTTCCACTGGCCTCAGATGGCATTTGATCAAGATCTGAGTGCTAACAGATGGAAACAAATGTCACATTCTTATGAAACAACATGTTTGCCTTTAAACTATGAAATACCTTTAGACCATTGTCACAAAAATAAAGTCTAGAGACAGTTATACAAGGTGCTGTCAATGTGTAAATTTTGCTATTTTCAGTAAAACACAAAATCTTAGTAAATTTCTCTCAATTTTGCTAGTATACAAGAGGTTTTTACATGGTGACGTTTAATTTCTGCTCTCTCCATTTGCTCAGGTTCTGGGTCATGACAAAGTCAAATCTGATGGTGCTGCAGGGGTGAATAAGGACACCAAACCAGGACCTGCAGGTTTACTGTGTGACCTACAGCCCAGCTGAGAGGTTATCAGTGACCCAAAGCTACTGGGGATGCTGACCAACCCTGGAAATGGCAGTGGCATTTCTCCCCTCTACCTGAGACTTGAGGTTTAACTTGCCCTTAAAAATCCTAGGGGGTATTCCATTTATGATCAGTCCTGCCCGAGCTCTGACATCCTCAAGGGCTTTGCTTTCACATGGTGTCAGTGTGTGAGGGAAGGACCTGGCACTACACACAGCTACATCATGTTCCAGTCCTGTCTTTCCCTTTGATTTATTCTGAGACCTGAACTATTCCCTCCAGCTTTGACTTCATTTCTCCTTTGTAAAATGTGAAGGTGTTTTTACCTACCAACTTGATGGTGATACAGCAGAGATTTGTTAATTATGAAACATTTCAGCTTTATAAAGCAGCATGAATTTGATGGATGGTATTTTTCTGAACCGGAGAGGCCCAGACTCCAAAGTGGAATTTGACACCAAAAGTTCACAGAACCAGAATTCTTGCACTATTCTTTTGAAATACTTACCGGAGTAAGATACAGGGTGTTGGTTCATCCTTCATAAAAATACATATTTTGTGTTCCTCCAATTTGGTTGGAATAGCCACACTAAACCATTTGAACTGATCTCCTAAGAAAACTAAAAGCTGAGAGATGAGTTTCATCCTGGCTTGCACTAACAAGTGTCTCTGCACATAACTGATTAGCCATGATCCATACACCTCTGGGTGCCTCTCCCTGGCTGCTTCCATGCACATCTAAGGATGCTTAAGGTGTTACAGAGATCCAGAGCTTCTGCTGCTTCACGGCCTCGTTCTCTTTGCACTGTCATTGTGGGGAAGGGGAGGAGCCAGCTGGTGCAATTCTCATTTCCTGGTGTTTACGGGTCTGTGTCTCTACAACCTATTTTTAAATGTGCAGGAGGGAAATAAATATGGAGAGCTGTGTAAATAACGGCCAACTTCTGGAACACACAGACTTCCACAATGTTTTTTTGCCAGTTGTCTGGTTTTGATTGCAAACTGCTTTCCAGCTGACATATTTCAATACCCAGAACTTCCAAGTTACACCAGTTTTTCTTTTCCCCTTAAGAAGTTGGTTCTGTTTGCAAGTACAGCTGCAGTGGATTATGCATTCAATATAAAGCGAGATAAAACTGTATTTTTTTGGAATAGCTTCCTAAATCAACACTCTAGGTAGCTGGACTAAGTAGAGCACGTGATTTTTGTCTTGTTTCTCTAAGGAAATGAATTATTTGTGAACGCATGAGTCACCGTGCAGGATTCCAAGCCAAACCCATTTCCTTGATGCAACTCTGGAATCTTACTCCTTTACTGCAGGAAATGAGATGCTCTGATAAATGGCATGCACTTTACACGATACTGCCTTCCTTTTGGATGGAGACACTTTTCTAGCATCTCAGACCTTATATATCTGGTTGATGCTCTGTGTGATAGCAGATCATGCATTCTCTCCCAGCCAAAAATCATTGTGTCTAAATTTTTATTTCTGTGAATCCGAATTCCAAGTTTCATTGCTGGAAAGTCGGCATCCTGTGAGCAAGAAGTTGCTGGGCCTTACCAACCACTGCAGAAAGCCAAGAGTACTTCTCAACATTACAGACACACAGTGGTGGAGGAGCCTACAGATGACTAAAAAATAAATTATTATCCCTTCCTTGGAGGAGGAAGATGAAGTTTAACTTGCAGTTCGACAAATGCAGCAATAGAACAGAGGTAGGCAATCAGGTGCTTTCATTTTGGTTCCCAGCTTGGGCCATCCTTGGCACTCCTTAAGAGCTGCAGCTGGGCTGGCTGAGCACAAGGGTAGCAGTCATAGAGGGGTGGTTTTGGCTTGTGTTGCAGACCTCAGCTCTTCTGCTCTTCTCAGAGGGGAAAAATAACTTCACTGTTTCTGTACAAGGTATTCTCTTAAATATTTGGTTTTGTGGTGGTGGTGATTGTTGGCAGCTCTGTGGATGGATACAAAGCCCTTGGCAAAAGACATGACTGTGATAAACAGGTACTGTCCTGAGAGGTTACCAGGCAGAGTTTGAAATGCCATTTATATCCTGTGTACTGCCAGCAGAGCACTGTTTTCATATGTATGTTCAAAGTGTGGCTTGTCAGGAAGAGTGATTTCTTCTCCTTTCCTGGAAAGAGTTGCTCTGTAGTCTTAATTTCCTTCCCCACCTTTTTTAATTTTAAGTGTCTGTGTTTCTTAATATGTTGTACCATGATTCAGTACCAAAGGTCTGAGCTGTGGCAGTGATTCCAAAGAAAAATGAAGATGAGGAGAGAAGGGTGCAGCCTCAATTGCTATCAGGCAATAGTCTTTTCACCCAGCTTCATGATGCAGCTGTAGTGAGGTCATTAATACACTTCAGGCAGGCACCAAGCTGAGCACCTGTGGGGAGCACAGGCATTGTAAAGGCACACAGCAGAAAGAGCTCATCAGGGGCAGAATGAACCAGGGGTGTGTGAAGGTGGTAAAGCAGAATAATTGCCAAATATGGTTCTTGGCTTGGCATGCTCTGTTTTCCAAGAGCATTACACAAATGTCTTGTCTCCATCGATTAATTCATGGTGGTTTTTTTTTTTTTATACTCAAGTTTTAAATAGAAAATGAGAGGTTGCTGCTTGCCTATGGATTGCCAATGAATTGTTTTCACAGTGCTATGCTAAATGTGGCATTTCTGACTTGTGTTCCCTCTGTTGCTGTATTTGGATGAAATTGCACAAATGTTTAGCAAACACTTGCAGGGCACAGCCACATTGTTTTGCAAACTGTAGTGAATCTTGTTTAAGGAGGAGAATATTACCAAAGGGAGGAAGCATGACTTTTAGCTCCTGTGGGGGAAATCCAAAGAGTCTTGTGGCTCTCTAAATTGGGTCCTATAAGAGGAGCAGCATGCCTGTATCCTGGGTGCCAAATGCAAGGTGCAAGTATTTCTCACTGGCCACCTCAACCTTGTGTTGTTTTTCTCACGGCTCTATGGAAAATCAGTTGTATCCCTTAAACCTTAAGCAGTTCTGGCCTTAAGAGTCAATGTCTCAGTTCAAGAAGCCTTTAAAAGATGCCATGTGATGAAAATGTGAGATGCTGGGAGATAGCATCATGTGTTCTCTGTGTGTGTGTGCACAGAGCTGGATTTCTGGAGGCTGGGTCTCCTGAACAGTTCATTCTCCATGTGTTCTCGACATCCTTTGTTGCTGGTTGTACAGCATTTCTGCTTTATACACGAGGAGCCTTTGGGCAGCTGCTGGGGCACTGGGGCTCACCCATCGCTTTGCTCTTGGCCTCTGGACTGAAATGTTTGCAGTGTGGGCTGTGCCAGTTTGGAAAAATGTCAGCATTAGGATTTGAGAGATTCAGGACAGACGAGAGCCTGGCTTTCTGACTGCTGGGATGTGATGTGGTGTATTCACGTTCTCTGACAGATGGAGCTAGGACTGTTGCTTTCTTTATGGAGTATCATTCTGTGCTTGTGTTTGGCTGATAACCCAGAGTTCCTTATTTTTTAGTCTCAAACTCTTTGGAGGTAATATATTTTGAAAAGAAATCTGTTTTGGGAAATTATGGATTAAGGGTATGTCTTTAGTATTCTATTTGTATGTTTATGTGTAACGTTGAGCATGCGTTCCTTAGGTAATGAACTCAGGCTTGCAGCCCCTTTTAAAATGTACTCCCTTGCAAACAACAGCTGGAGATTTGGAACCAGTAATGTGTTAGGTTATGGAGAGAATGAAAATTTTTAAAGAATATTTTCTGCAATGTTTTGTATCTCCTAGGCAAAAGTTACCAAGGGGCCGTCAGTTCAGTGCATGACCCCTGTAAGAGTTTGTAGGCATATAAGAGCAGCCAAAAATAGTTCCTTGGAAGGTCAGGGAAGGCATCTTTTCTGCGTGTGGGTAGTTTTACATTTCCATCCTGAAACATCTATGTGCCTTAAGGTAAGCAAGAAAGAAGGGATGGAAAGAAAATACAACATCAGAATAGGTTTGGAGGGCAGCCAGAGCCTGTGTAATATGTTGCTATGTCCGTGAGGCACTGCCAGACTTGGAGGTTGTTTTGTACATGAAATGGAGGAAGCCTGCATTACCTTCTAAACCATGTTTCAGAGACAGATAAATAAAGGTTAGATTCCAAATAAAGGTTGGATTCAGTCTCTTCAGTGGGTGAACAAGAGTAAGAGGGATCCTTACGTGTTAAAATGGAGCCATAGGCTCACATCCAAGTGATTTTAAGCTTCTGACTGACCCTGGAGCCTGGAAGAAATTTCAGCTTGCCAGACTGAATGTTCTCTTTGCTCTGATGTCTGCATGCTGAGACAGAGTTTACGAGAAGCTTTTATAGCAAATCCCAAAGTCGGGGTCACCGCAGAACACATTAATTATTCAATAGCAAGGGCTAACGGGAGAGGGGAAGGTTCTGTGGTTCTCTGCGTTTTAATCTCCTCCCCCGCCCCTTCCTGCCCAAATCCTCTTGGTTAATCAGGTTATGTTTGCCCTATTTCTCTCAGGGAGCATGCAGAATGCTGTGTTGCTGCAAAAGGAGGAGGGGAAGGGCATGCAGGAAGCAAGAGTGGGTAGAGAATGCTGCAGAAAAGAAAGCTTCACTCTCGCAGGGCTCCCTCCCCAGATGCCAGCAGGACCACTTCAGGCTGTGGCATGTCTCTCTGACCTGTCACACCTGCTGACATGCACGGTCTCCCATCCTAGGCCGTGTGCAAAGGGCAGTGAAGGGGAACGTGTCTGCCTGCGTTCAGCCTGGAGACGCTGGCGGTCCCTGTGGCCAGCAGCCCCCCTCCCAAGTGCCCACCCACAGCCCATTGCAGCCGAGAGCCCCTGGGAGGGCGTAGCTGATGTTCCTGCGGAGCTCGGGCTGCGTGCCACTAGCCTGAAGCGCAGTGGTTAATGCGGGGGAGGCAGGGTGTGCTGCGTGCTTCTGGGCTGTCACACAGCCTTTCTTCCCTGCTGCATTCAGCCCCTCGGGCATGTGGCTGCAAGCCGCAAGAAAATAGCACAGATGGACCCACCGAAGTAGAATGCAGCTATGAGAAAGGGGGAGCCAGCACGACACAGAGGGCACTGCTGACTTCTCTCCTGGTGAATCTAAGTTTTCTCTAGGTCTGGGAGTCCTGGAGTTTAGCTGTGAATGTGCTATGATTAGGGTGGTTCTTCATATGGATTCGTGCCTCAGAAATGCTCTTATCTGCTCTCCTGACTGGGAGACTGCAGTCCAAAGCTCTTCTGTGCCCAGTGTTGAAACCCAAATCTTGCAGCTGAAACTGTTCCAAAAATGAGCAGAATTGCTTATTCTGAAGTCTTGGTCTGATTAGCCTTCAGAGAACCAGGTAAATCTTGATGGGAGAATTAAGTGCAGTGACTTTAGTGATTTTGGGACTGGCAGATAATCCAGAAGGATATAGATCTACAGGTCTTTGTGTGCATTCTGTCTTGAGGTGAATTTATCCAAAAGCTCAAAACCAAACCTTTCTAGACCAAATGACAAAGCTTCAGGGAGTACACATGTAACCCTCTAAACATGGCTCAGGATCAACTGAATGTCAGACCATGCTTGCATTTCACTTATGCCAGGAACTGCCAAGCCACACAAACATTACCTAATTCAGTTTTGATAAGAAAACATATGTGCTAATGTCTTTACAAACAGTTCGATGGGTGAGGGTATCGGTGCTAATGTCTTTGAAATGGGTTTTAATGTCTCTGCCAACTTGAAGCCTTTGTTACAGAACCGAGACAGTTAGACTCCTGAAATAGACAAATGGGTCTGCACAAGCCTGAGTTTCTGAACTTTAAGGGAAAATGACAGGTTCAAGGGGGATATGTGGTCAGCCGTTCGGGAAGGTTGTACCTTCACAGTGGGGAAAGGAAGAGGGCAACATGCAGCCAGGAGTTTAGGACAAAAGAAGGCTGTGTCCTCCAAAACCTTGCAAGAGAAACCCCACTAGAATATTCCCTCGGGGACGCTTCATCACTTGATTGGGATGAAGATGCAGGACTCCTCTGTCCCCTTTATGGACATTGACTTTTCATAGTGTGATTTTCCTGCAGTTTTGTGTGCTGGCTTCTTTGCTTGGATCGTGGTGCACTGTTTCTTTGAGGGACGTGGATTGTTAGAAGAGGTTTTCAGCACCCCTCTTTGTTCACAGCATGTATGAGAAACATTTCCGTAGCTCAAATCCAGGTGAGTGCTCCAAGGCATTCTTCTGAAAGTATAAGCATTGGCAGATGCAAACCCGAGTCAGTAAATCCTGGAGTTGTTCACATGATTTCCCACATTCCCCAGCACAGAGCAGCGCCAGCTGGGTGGCCGCAGACTCTGCAAGAATGAAGGCAAGCAGGAAAGGAACCTGCAGAAACCATTCTTTGGCGGCAGAGAGCTGTGGTGAAAGGAAGGCATAGCAGCCCTGAGCTGAGGCAGAGGCAGGCCTTGCAGGTGCCTTTGAACCGCGTGGGAGTCCCGGCAGCCTTGTTGCGGTGGTGCAGTGCCGCTGGAAGCGTGCGCTGGCTGGGCTGGCTGGAACTTGTGAATGCCCCAATGGCCACGGGCCGGTTGCGCACTGCTGCAGGACCGGCCGCCAGCTCTGGTGGCTTTGCTGTGCTTGGGCATCCTCTGCTGTGTTGGCCATTTTCCAGCTCTGTGGGGAAACTGGGCCACAGTGCTGCAGGCTGGTTTCACTGCAGCAGGCCCACGGCATCCTGGCCCACAGGAGCGACACGGAGTGAGGGAAAAGCGCTGATGGGCCACGAGGGGCTTTGGATGGCTCGGCAGGAGTGGGAAGCGGGCCAGGAGCGGGCCCTGCGTGGCTTTGGGTGGCGTCGGCAGCGGGGCAGGGGCAGGAGCTGGGCTCGGCAGGCTGTGCGTGGGAGGCTGCTGGAGCAGATGGTTGGCACTCCCAGAGCTGCGGGGCTGGCCGGCTCCTGGGGAGCTGCCGGTTGTGTGCAGGCTGGAGCAGGATGGTGGCAGCCTGCAGGCTCCCCCAAACACGCAGGAGGCTGGGTCTGACTCGAAGGCTGAGCTACAGCATGATGCAAAGAGCACATCTCATAAGTTTTCAGGTTGACAGGAGGCTTTTTCTACTCCTCTTTGATACTGTCAGGTAAAAAGCTGTCAGTTGCACAAATATACACCTAAATCTCCCTATCTCCCACTAGGCTCCCAGAATTACATGACTTCCTTAAAAAAATCAGTATTTACCATCTGGTGTGTTTCTAATTGCCTTTCTGTCTTCTAAAACCTGAATTTCTGTTTCCAATATACATTTTTATAAGTGAGGAGCTGTTTGTTTGTTACCGTATCCCAGGACTCCAGAAAGCAGAGCTGTGAGGAGAGCTGCAGCAGTGGCTCGGCCCTGGTAACACTGAAAGGAAGCAGGGAGGAAAAAACCTGCACTGAGAGGGTGAGCCAGAAGGCAGGGCTGGAACAGTGGCCCCATTGTTTGACTTCTGCTGGAGCCTGTGGATGTGGCTGCATGTCCCAGGGAGCTGTGTATTACAAATACATAGTTCATGGTGTGCACAGCAATCAATTCACTAAGTAATTGCTTAATAGAGGAGTGCAAGTAGTGGAGGTTGTGAAATTGGGTTAAAAAAGAAAAATCAATGCTCTAAAGTTCAAAGCTCTTGTTGTATGATCTAGTTTTAGGTGAAGAAGAAATAGGAAGTTTAGAGATGAAGAAATCACCTTGCTGATAATGATTTTAATGGGGGCTGGCTGTGGCTATACTCACTTCTGTTCCTAAGCGATCAAGTTTTTAACCACTTAAAACTCTAGATATCTAAAGCATTGAAGGTCTGATTTTGCAGAAAATACTGGTGCATGACATCTATTAAAGTCAGGGCACTAAAAACATATATAAATCTTTAGGAACATTGATACAATAGCATGGGATAGATTTCATCTACAGAGTTCTTCATGGGATCCACAGAGCTGGAGCTCCTTGGCTAATAAAAATAGAATTATTTTAATCTAAAATTTTTCATCACTTCCACGCTGTTCTGCTGAACATATTACGTGGAATTTGGAGAGTGTAGGATAAAATATTAGGATTTTAAAATGTAACGTATGTTAACATATCCATTCTTATGTGCAGTTTCATGTATCCTGCAGAGATCAGGTTCTTGGAAGTTGGATACTTCATGTCTGGACAGTACTTCCTTTAAATGCAGCCTTTTTAAGTTGTGGCACAGTTTCTCTGAAGTTTGTCCCCAGATTGACTTAATCTGTCTGGAAACCCTGGCAGAGTGATAAGCTCCTTATTTCATATGGAGTCTTGAATGTGGGTGTTTGATAAAGTTGGTAGATGCTTAATATTGGGCAGTATATTAAATAGTTTGTTGCATTTCTAGTATTTATAATGCAACTAGCTTGCCTGTGATAAAGCAGATTTGAGAAACTCTTTGTGTTAAGTGGAAACAAGCTTCTTAACCTATGATTTCTGTCCTTCTGTGGGAGGATATAACAGCTAATTTCTCCAAAGTGAGTATAATCACTGCTATCTCCCTCTGACAAAAAAAAAAATACAAAAAAAAATGTTTCCCAAGAAGTATTGATAACCTTCCCAGGTTTCCTGAAAACACCTGTAACCTCAGCCTTGTAACTGGACTAAAGATTTCAATAAAGACCTGCTGTGAAAATGGTTACACAAGGCCATTAACATGAAAATTAGTTTGAACTTTGTGCTGGTCCATTTCCTGACTTTATGTAACTTGCTATTATTACATGCAAGTAATGGGGAGGAAAAAACCAACATACCCAAAAGTGAGGTCAACCACTGGACTCTGGACTGCTTGATGTAGTAGTTCCAAAGATAGAAAAAATACTTTGGGATTGAAGATTTGCCTTTTCAATTCTTCTGTAAACTGTATGCACCTGAAAAGATCCTGAGGGCTGGCCTGGGAGGTGTCTTTCATTCATGTAGCTGTGGCACTTCCACCAGGGCTCCTTCCATAGTCAACCAAGAAGTCATTCCATGGATTCATCCTTGGGAAGAGCTGAAATTGGTTTCTCTTCTCCTTAGATGGGTTTTCAACCAATCTTATTTGGAGACCTCTGGAGATGTGTGTGTGTTTCCTTGCAAATAGAGGACAAACTTGTTTCACCTGAGAATTTTTGCACATCTCCTGCAATTATCCTCATGACCCTCAGCAGCCACAGATACAACTCTGATGCAACCCTTGGTTTTATCTTCCCTGAGAGTGGGAAGAGCCTAGCTTTGATGAGCTGAAGTTAGTCCTTGTCAGTATCCTTTCTACTTCTCATCTGCTCAGTCTGCTTCTAGGTGTCCTTGTAGATAGTGTTTGAAATAAGGAACAATTTAAACAAAATAGCCAGTTCCTCTGGGACATCGTGCTGAAAAACAAACCTCTGTCTGTGGCCTAGATCCACTGAAGTTTTGAATTATTTAGATCATATCTTGCAGATGATGGAAGAAACTTGGGTTTGGGAGAATGTTCTTTTAAGCTGAATTAGGTAATGGTCTCTTCTTTAGAAAGTTCTTCACTGCCTAGGGTCTGCTGAAGGGCCTTCTTGACCGCTGCTACTTACTTTTTGATTACATGAATGCTCAACAGCTGGTGGTACCCTTGGGAAATGGCAGATCCTAAATGTTGTCCCTAATCAGTTTTTTTTTTTTCCTCATGCTGTTGTTTGGCAGGTGCAGATCCTAAAACAGCTGTATGGGTTGTGTGTGCAGCTGCCAAGGTTTGGGCCCTCTGCTGCCCAGCTACCTTCCTGCCAAGCAGTGTCATCAGAGATGGCCCCAGGGTTGGGTTTTTAAAGTTCCAGTAAGACTTTTAATCCTGCTGCATCTGCTGGGAGTTAGATGCACCAATACTTGCTTATAAATTGCAGCAGGTGGGTGGGGAAGCTGCAGACAGAGCTTGGGGCTCTGGCTCACAGCACTGCTCTCTGCAGATGCCGTATGGCTCATGCTGCACCTGGATCTGTGGTGCTCCTGCAAGGCACACGGTGCTGCAGCAGGGCAGTTCACCCAGCCCTTTAAAAGTGACAGAGCTATCACTGTGTCAGTCAGCTGAGAGTGAGCAACATGAACTATTTATCTTGGTTTATTAGTGTGAGTTAGTGCAGCTAGTCTAGCGCTTCCTGGTGCGGCTGGAGGAAGAAGTTTGGGCAGGAACTTGCCCTGCTGCTGCAGGGAAGAGAAAACAGAAATGTGATAGAGCTGTGAAGCCTTGGAGTTTGGAGCCTGACTTTTGAGATTAACCTTTAAACGAACCAAAGCCATTTCTTGATTTAGCAGTAGTGCCTTGGCAGTGGGATTTGCATGGAACTGCAAGCAGTTGTGTCTGCATTAACAACCTGTGTGCCATAAAGGGGGCCGGATATTGAGCCAACAGCTGATAGTAACGACCTGACGGCCTCTTTGTATGTGTGCTGGAGGTTTTACTTCTAGCAAACTCCGGTCTAGTCCTGTGGATTGGCACCCACTGGTGACTGGAGTTCACCTCTGGTTTAGTTTCAGACCAGGGAAGTGGTTTGCATGCTCTCAGACTGCCTCATTATCTGAACCAAAGCTCAGTAACCATGACCACTCAGGAGATTTTGCTTTAAGAATTTGTCTGTGATGTGCATAAAATGCAAATGTGGCTTCTCCCGGTGCCCAGGCTGTGTTGTGTAACACAGCAGTGTGTGCTGTAGTGGTGTCTAATTATAGCATCAGATTCTGTTTGTGGAGAGCTCGATATTTATCACTGGAAAGGAGGTGTGGGTGATGTTTGGGGGACAGTAGTACCGTACTCATGTAGTGAGCTGAGGCAGCAGCGCAATGCCGGAGCAGGAGGGGTGCCTCCCTCGCAGGCTGCCGGTAGCCTGGCACCCGTGTGGCCGCGGCTCCTGCTGGCAGCGGGCACCGCCGGCCGCGCAGGAAATGGAGCCGTGTTGCATAAAGGGAAGCGGTGGCTGTGAGTCAGGGCTGCAAGGGAGAGGCGTTCTTGCGGGGAATGAAATGTCAGCATTCGAACGGAGGGTTTCTGGGCAGGGCTGTGCTGTGCCCTGCAGGATTAAATAGGAGACTGACTAGGGCAGAAACAAGACTGCTTTCTGCTCATCTTTCTGAGCTTTTTCTCCCTCACATCTGTGGATTTTCCTGTGATGGAAAAAGCATTGTGTAGTTCTAGACATGAATCGTGGTACTCCTCCTTTCCCAGGAGATGCAGTTTGACTGCCAGCTCAACCAAGCTGGCAGGAAATCAGCCCCTGGATTGTGAAGTGCAGCTTCTCTATCTGGTACTTCTTTCAGCCAGGGATCTCCTGGGCACAGTTGGGTTTACAGCTGTTGACGCTGACACATTGAACCCTTCTGTGGACAAAGATCTCCTTGAGCTAAAAGATAAGGTACAGCCCTCACGCCTGCTGGCAGGGATCTGGGTCTGGCCGCCTGATGCCAGCTGTGTCTGGAGGAGAGCACCGAGCCACCCTTCATGGAGCCAAGTCCAAAGTGGTGAGAGGCTGCAGAAGGTGCTGTTCTGTGTCTCAGTGCCCGCGCTCCCCCAGGAATGGGGGCTGTGTTTGTGAGGGTCTGTGGCAGCTCCGGCTCCACCCAGGCAGGGATTGTGTGCCAGGTCAGCATTGCTCACCCTGCGCTGCTGTGTCTCTGGGCATCTGCCATTCCTGAATGTAGAACAGGGCTCCGTAGGCCTGTGCCATTCTCTGTGTGGGTACAGCGAACAGCTGCAGGGCAGAGGGGCCTGGTTCACACTAGGATGCTGTGATGTGGTGTAACTTCCCCAGAAGTAGCTCTCTACGCTGATTTCTTTTGGCTGGTCTCCAAGTGTACTGGAACAGTTACTGACCCCCGTGGACACTGGCCTGTGCCTTTAGGGTACCTCTGCTTCTATCGTGCATGGCAGGGAAACTCACTCTTTCTTTTGTGTCTCTAGATGTGGAGTCTGGGGATTGGCAGTGCTTTGTCCCAGCTCTCATCCAGCTTGGGCATGACAGGGAACTCTTAGGGAGGGTTTCAGGGCACGTCTGTGGCCTTGAAAACCAGGATGGCCACACTAAACAGAGATGGGCGGTTAGGGATCAAGGCCAGGCTCTGCCAGCCATGCTGCCAGAGCACCTGTCCAGTGTTGTGATTTCTCCGGGACTGGTATCCCTGAAGCCTTGTCCCCACCCCAGCCCCACAAAAGGCAGTTGCTGCTGCAGGAGCAGGGTGAGGGGGGGGAGCAGAGGGGATAAAAAGCAGCCATTTCCTTGGGGGTGAGAACGAGATGACCCTACCTAAGTGTCTGTCACAATACATACCTGAGCAGGGGTGGGCAATGGTTAGCCACTGAATTTAGTGCAGGTAAGGGAATGGGCACTGCTTTTTTGGGGGTTGGTTTGTTTTCTGCCCCTTCATGTGCTTTAATATGGAGATGTGAGGCGCACAGTGAGCTTGTCAGTGGTACAGCTGGGAAATGAGGTTCAAAACTGCTGTCATCTCCTCTCATGAGAGAGAGAACAGCACCAATGAAATTGCTGGCAATCTCTGCTTTCCAGATGGGAATGCCTGGGCCTGGTTGAGATCTGGGATTATGCCCTTTTCTAGAACTAAAAGGATTGTCAGTCTTGTGATGTGAAGTCTAGAAATTATGGCATGAAGGGTTTCTTGGGAGGGAGTATGATGAGTATGATTTCCTGCCTCTCTGGGGAAAGATGTATCTTAAATCGCTGGTTAGAGATGCTGAGTACTTTAGCTGAATAGGACCTCACTCAAGGACTGGATCACAGCTCTCACAGTGGTTCTGGTTTACCAGAGTGTTGGTGCTTGCTCAGTGTAAAGTAGTGGTTGTCACCTGAGAATGGTAATCACAAAATCGAATTGTAACTCCTGTGTTTGTCTTTGGACTGTTGTATTGTTTGCTTTTGTTAAGGCAAGGTGAGGAGTTGTGCCCAAGGGAGTGGCGAGCTATGGAGAAAGGCTGTTCCATTGCTGCAGCACCCAGGATCCTTGTCCAAGACTGAGGTCGCTAAAGAAACATTCTGCTGCCTGCTGTAAAACAGCACCAGCCAGTTTGGGAGCTTTGCCTGAAGGGTGAGGAAGACAGAAAGCCCTTGAGGAAGGCAGAAACAATGTGAAGGTGCAATTTCATGAGCTCTGCAGGGCAAAAGGAAACATTCTGGTTTTGGTGACATAACATCTTGGTACAGAGACGTCTTCCCCGGGTCCCGTGCCACGCTGTTGCGAAGCATTTTGCACAGTGATGTGCTTCATGTGGCCTGGTTTTGCGGAGCAGAGTGGTTAGTGCTAACCAGCAGAGATATCTGCTGCCTGCCTCTGGCCCATCAATCCTTGTCCTGCTGAGTCACACGTGGCAGAGCCAGCCAGGTGATACCAGCCTTGCTCCAAGGCCCTCGCTGCTGCCGTTTCCCTTCGTGATCGGCTCGTGGCCAGAAGCAGAGAGGAGCCGTGCCCAGGCTCAGGGATTGTCACTTCCCTAAGTGATCACGTGGCTTTACAACTCGGTATTTATTTCCATAAGATACTACTGCAGCTGGGCTAAGGTAGAAATGGGGGGAGTGCTTACAGGGAAGTGGCTGTCGTGGGGCTGTTGCATTTGAGTTGTTAATTCCGATCGTGGGACATGCAGTATGTCAAAGTTCCTGTCAGTGCTGTTTTATCTGCATCAGCCCATCATCAGCTGCAGGTGAGGTTAGGGAGGAAGCCAACACACTGCTGTGGTTCATGTAACAGGCTGGAGGTCCCACCTGAGGCCAACACTCCCTGTGCAGTACCCGGAGAGAAGCAGCCCCTTCCCCAGAAAGTCTGATCACCTCTGGCCAGCTCCCAAAGCTTTTGAGTCTTGTTGTTTTAACAGAAGCTTTAGCTTGGGTATCTCCAACACTTTCCTCTTTTCTCTGGAACTTGCAGTCAGGGTCCTTAGGGGATGAAGTGCACGGCTGTGGGTGCACACAGATTGTGTTGGCAGCCAAGTCCTGGCGAGGTTACACAGAAGGGATCTGGGATTCCCAGGCTATGAGGTGCTTGGCCGTGGTGTCCAAGTGTGGTGGAGACAGCATTCTGCCAAAGAGGTGATGGGCAGTCCTGTGGGTGAGCACACAGGGCAGGAGCTCGCTTGAGGAGGGTGCTACAGGGAAGTGGGGATGTCAGCAGTGCTTGAGGCTGCTTCTGCTGGGTGCAGGAATTCTAATAAAATGGTTTGTCAGGACGTGCCTGTGAGTGGACTTAGAATGGAAGGGGATGGAGTGGAGCTGTGTGGAATGTGATGCTCTAGAGAACAAAACTGTGTCCAGGTTTATGGGTATTTGAGGGGGGGAAGCTGTCTTCAGCAGATTCAGAGGATTTGTGAGAGCTGTGAGTGAGACAATAAAGCAACAGGATCTTTGCATTCAGGGGAGGACAAGGGTCTAAGTCCAGGACATTTTTTCCTTGGGGATATGTTGACACCTGAACTACTGCAGTAGTTTGGCTTTTCCACAATGAAGTGTATGTGGACTTTTATGAGAAGAGGAAGAGCAGAGGGCTGTCAGGCTTTGGAGGGGATGGAAATGTTTACGAGGGGAAAATCAGCAGCTGATAGCATGTGGCTGAGCAAGTGCTGGCAAGGAGCCCCAGCCTCGGCTGCATTCCTGGAAGCACTTTTCCCATCACTGTGGTGGCACTCTGCCACCCAGCTGTGAGCCCAAAGCTGCCTGGAGAGCAGCACAAAGAAGAACTGGCACAGCCTGGGCTGCGGGGAGCAGGGTACAAGTGTGTACAGAGCTCCCTCCCTGAGGGTACCAGGGGTCTGTCTCACTGCCCAGGGCTGGGCTCTGGTCTGCAGCCTCTGGTTCCTTCAGCCAGGTCAGCTGTGCTGCTGCATCTTGCACCTCTGGGTCTGGTCCCTTCCATCCCAAAAGGGCCCCCACAGAGCACCTTCCATCTAGGATGTAAACAAACTCCCTTGCTGCCAGCAGAGAGACAAAGGCTTGGCTGTCTTTGGGGGAGATGTGCTCAGAGGGCAGAGAGGAAATGCAGTATCCTGAAAAGTATGTGGGAGATCAGGTTAGGTCATTTTGTGGTTCCCCAGGCTTTTGAGCTCTGCTGTAGAAACACATCTGTCACTGGGTTTACTGGGCATCAGGTTAGATCACCAGTGATGTCTGATTGCTATTCAGAAAGTTGCTGTGTCCCATTTGGACTGAGCTCCAGTTCTTGCTACAGGGAAAGGGAGAGCACAGAAACAAGTTCAGAATACCACGGCTCACACTGAAATTTGTCCAATACAAAGGCTTCTGAATCACAGGGATGCTTGGGCAGGCTCTTCCCTTAAGAAAGGGAAACAGGATGGATAACAGAAAACTGGGTCTTAAGCTTTCTTCTTGTTACCTTCCCTGCTTACACAAGTGACTTTCTGGATGAAGCAGCTGTTCCATAGGAGTTTGGGCAAGGATGAGGAAAGCTTTCTAGCTGATACCACCTCCTAGAAGTTGTCAGGATGTACTTACAGCGTAAGTTAGGGAAAATAGTTGTAGCTCTAAAAAAAAAAACACATCTTAAGCAGAGTGTGGTGTAGAAACTTATCCATCTGGGAAAGCACAACAGGGCCTTGGTGAGATCTTTGGCACATTAGGAAGCTGCAGACGATAGTCTTGAGAGCTACCCTGTGAGCATGTAAAGAAGCTACTTGTAGGGTGGCTGCAGTAGAAGGCAGTCACCTCCTGTCCCTAACTGGGCAGAGCTCTTGGGAGAGAATTAGCCCAGCCTTTTTTTGTGGTGCATCTAAATATCTATATCTGCTGAAATGCTCAGGCTGGTATCTGCATTATCCCTTCCCCATTACTAGCAAACCTTGGGTTAGAGTGACTGACAAAGCTCCTGTGCAGCTCTCCTGAACCAACAGCTGCTGCATCAATTTATGGAACAAGCAGAGTACTAATCCCTGGAGACTTAAAGTGGCTTTTGTATGACAGGGAACCAGACTGTAGGGCCAGTAGCACTAGTAATGGTGTTGATTCCCTGTGCAGCAGTGGAAGTTTTCAAATCCTGAAAATGAAACAATTTGACAATAATTTTTGCTGCAGACCTATCAGCACCAAGGGACATCTAAGGGAGTTACACACAGGTCTCTCAATTTAGACCTCAACAGAGACTGTTAGGGATTTAATTCAGTCGTTAAACACAGCCTAAGCATTAGAGAAGACTTCACTTCAGAATTCAGTAGGGTTTATTCTACAAATCTTAGATCAATGCCAATGATACAAGTTTTATGAATTCTCATTAAAAATACAAGTCAGTATAAAGATTCCAATAGTAATATAATGCATGATGATTCAGTTTCAAAACGTAAGGAATGAATCTGTGGTTTTGGACCATGCTACAGAAAAGGGGAACACAACGTAGAAAGAATATTTAGTTTACCTCCCTTTACTTGAGGAGGGGCCTGTGCCTTATTGCCACAATACCTGAAAAAGCAATATGAAGTGCATAGCAGCCTTGCCTGTACAGTCTCTAGGCAAAACTGTTGAATTGAGTGTCATAGTCCTCCTCCCCCTAGTCCTGGTCATTAAGGTACATTTTGATAGCCTGATATCATTATACTAACTTAAAGCTATTGCAATACCATCCCCAAAATAAACATCAGTCCTTGGAGCTGTAGAATGTTCTTGTGATGCACTGACAATTTTTCACCATGTTAACCATTTTACCCAGTCTTTCCACGAACACTAAATAAATTCCAATTAAAGGTGAATTAGTTCCATACTTAATTCCCCTGGGATTTTTTAAAATGAAGTCTCAGTGCACTTTAATATTTCAATCCGTTGTTCATAGCTTCAGGCACAGTTAGAATGTAAATCAGACCTGTTTTCTTGACCGTAGCCCTCTGATATGATGCAAGGTGTGCTAGCTTTCAAGTTGCAATTTGGCCCCAGAATTGCTAGACCAAATGCTTTGGACTGGGGGAGAACAAAACTAACTCTTTTTTTTCTGGGAGCTGCCTGCACTTACCAGGGGATTTTGGCTTAATGAAGCCACACCCTAAGCCTAAATTTTAGAGAAACAGTTTAGTTCTCACAAGAGGGGTAACTCTTGTCAAGATGTGCACCTCATCCCCCAAATGCTGTAGTGCACCTGTTTATTCCCAGTGACACTTCCACCCTGTCAAGACCAGTGGGCATCTCTGGTTGAGCCAGTCATTTCTTGTAGCAGAACCACACGGATGGCACAGAGCAGGATCATGCATGGATCTGCAGCAGCAGACAGGGAACAAGTCTGAACAATATGCACACATATCTGAACAGGACTTTGGTGCAGACAGTGATGCTCAACTTAAACTCAGCTTTTACCAAAATATTACAGCATAATACAAAAATCTGAAAGAAAAGAGTCAAAAGAAGCTGCTGACTTCCATGCACCAGTTAAAGAAAAAACTCCTCTTGCATAAACGGAGCAGCAGCACAGAACAAGCACCCACTTGGCTACACCAATACATCTTTTCTGCTGTAGAAATTTTCAAGAATTATCCACCCAACATCATATTACCATGTTTTAGCATCATACCAAAATGTAGTATCAAGCCATCATGCAGGTTTGGGGAATTTCTTCTGCCGTACTAAACACTGCTGTGCTTGCTTTGAATACACATTGTGAGTCTGATTTGTCTTTGTAGTAGATGCATTTTTAACAGTCACATTTAATCTGAAGTAAAAAAGTTCAGTAGCCCATACTGGGCTTTTGTCCAGTCAAAGTGACAAAAAAATACAAGGCTGTCATTAAACTGCATATATTCTAGAAAAAAGGGGTTACTTTGCATTTAAGTCACATTTAATACAAGACAAGTTGGTCTGAAACTGTGAACTGATTCTATTTAGAACAAAGTATGGCACAGATTCCCAATACCTATGGACACTGTGTAAATAACACATTTTTCTCTTTGCAATGATTATCAAATCGCCAAAAACAGTATAATAGTCAAAAGGGAAGGGTGAAGGAAAACCGATTTAGGAGAAGAAATAAAAAATGCCTAAGAATTGAAAATAGATGACCTCTTTTGTAAGAAACTTTATTTAACTTCATTTTGAAAAATGCATTCTCTCCTCAGAACAATTGCCACCATAAAAAAAAAAATTGCAGTAGCACACACTTGCACTCAAAAGGAAACATGCAAAACTGATGGCTGAAAAATTTTTGCATAAAAATCAAAGACTTCAGGCAAAAGTTTGCCCCTGTGTACCTTTAGGGACCCCAGACCGTGAACAGCTTTCAGTGCAATGTCTCTTGCTTCCAATTGGTGGGGAAACATATGGCAGGAGCTTGTCTTCTGACAGCTACATTCTCCCAGATGTTTGAAGCAAAAACAGTCTCAGCTATATTTCAAAACATTGTTGTTAAACTGTTGCTGAAAGTACAAACAGAATTCAAGAAAATGTCAGAATCCAGTGAAGAAAAACTTTTGAGATCTACCCTGTGCCATACATTTCTTAAAAAAAACTTAGACAGAAAAACAAATTTTATTAATACACCCTCTTTAAATGTTTTATTTCTGAAAGCAGCTCTTTATGCAAATCAAAAGCAGTTCCTGAGTAACTGCAGTAAACAGTGTCTTTTAAATATACTTGCGCCTCAGCTCTTCCGTTTTGGTTCTTCCTTGTTTTTCTCCCCAGTTTTCAAGTTTCATCTCAGTTCTTTTTCAAAAATGTGCAAGTTCAGTTAGCATCGTTTCCGAAGTCCACAGCTTGCAGGTTTTCCTGCAACAACTCTAAGATCTGCACATACCTAGGCTGTAGTCCTACCCTATTGCAGGCTTTGCTCTCAGACCTGTACAGGATGTGCCCTCACGTCTTCTTCAGCATGCGCCGGGACTGCCACGTGTGGAACTTGTTGTAGGCTGTCTGCAGCATCTCTTCTATATGACTTACCAACTGAAACAGGGAAAGGGAGAAGACATTGTCCCAGCTGCTGCAAAACAGATTCCCCTCCCCTCCCTTTCAGGTGCATTCTTGCTTTCTTCACTATGATTAATCTTGCTAAAATCAGAGACAGGACCTTGAGGCTCTGTTGAAAAATATCCATAGAGGGAGCAGTGCAGAGTGCTGCTGAGCTGAAAAGTCGGGAGAAGTGACACCTCACTGTGTTGTCTGTTCTGATGTTTAGTCTGTGGCCACTTCAAATCTGACATGGGGCGAAGAGTTCTGGACTTGCTCAAGTTCTACTTCATGCTGGAAAAATGAAATGTTACTTCCCCTTTCTGTTCTATCACTTGGGTGATTTCAAGTTACAGTTCTTGTCACTTGCTGGCATCACTCAGCAAATTAGACAGGGAGAGATGACTGCCTAACTGTGTACCCAATATTCCTCTGCCCATTTTAAGTCAACAAAAAACTTAAAATGCCGTTGGATAAGAAGTAACAAAGCTACCATCCTCTCATAGTTAAGACTGAAATTATTAATATGCACCCATGTAATTGAACAGTACTTTCCCCTTACATTTGTGCTTAAATATTGTCTCCGAATCTTTTCTTGGAATGGGCAGAGCTTTGTAACCTGAAATCTTTCCAAGTTGCTCCTCATTTTCACAACCTGAAAGAGACAGAAATGAACATTATAATATTGAAGAATTATAGTAAGACAGAAGTTTCATTTCCTTTAACAAACTGTTCTCCAACAAAGTAACTTATAACTAATTCTGGGGGCTATTACAAGTTTGTGTAGTTTGAGGAAGGAAAGTTATTCAAATATCAGTCTTTAACACTTCTCTGTATTTATTTTTGAGATAAGTGCAGTGTGCCACTCTGATTATTACTTCCTTAATAAATGCTATAAATAAATACAAGATATTCACAAAATGTTTTTTTGCTTCAAGCAAAGACTGTGGATTTTCAGGCCACATTTTGCAGCAGACATGCAAAAGTACCTGAATGCAAATTTTTATCTTTGTTATCCATGCGAGGTCAAAAGCAACAGAAAAATAGTTACAATCACAGACCTGGCTGTAGATAAACATCTGTCCTTGAAGGAAACTTAGTTCCCAAAAGCAGTGTGCGTTCTGAAGGTATGACAGGGATTTTTGCAATGGATAGAAGAATAAGGGAAACTTGCTTGTACTGTCACTGCAGAGGTTATTTCTTGGAGCTGGGGAAGGGTGCCTTTAGTTTTTGTGTTTTAAACTGGAATGAGAACCCTGCAGCTGCAACTGAGCTGCCCATTCTGTTTGAAACTGCCTAACAGCTACTGCTCCTAAAGCGAGCTAGAAGCGAGGCAGGGACGAGGATGATTTTAATTAATAGTACCAGTAGAACTGCTGAAAAAAATTAGGTTTCATGTTATTTTGTATGTTCAGTTCTAGGGATGAGTAAGTGCTGTACTGATTTGAGGCATGTGTGTATTAGTTCTATACTTCAGTAATGAGAGCCATCCTAAACAAAGGTTATTCTAAACCACATCACGACCAGGGCCATAAGAGGAAGCTCTGCCTTTACCTTTTCTTCTAGGAATGGCGTGTTAACAGGGAAGCAGGACCAGAAGTGTCGTAGCAGTTCCCCTACTGCCACATACAAGTGTTTTAGTTCCAACTGAATGTCATTTGGCACCATCTCTGCAACAGGAAAAAGAGTTTTTTCACATCACTCAAACAATTACATGAATAATGAGAACTAAGGCTAACAAAGGAGCTCAGCAATGTACACTTCCACTACAGTCTCAGCAAGACTGGCTGGGAGAGAACACTGAGGTGCCTCACAGCTCAGCAGCAATTAGATCAAGACTGTCAGCTGCTGTTAGATCAGATCAGCTGCTATTCACGGCTCTGTACTTGGAAGCTTGTGCATTATTTAGGGAGATCCATGCCAGGCAAAGAATGGACACCAAACCTAATCCAGGATTAGAAGCAGTATATTTGTATTGTTCTAAGAGTGGCAATGCTGCTGCTGGCACCAGCACTGTTCTGTCCTCACAGCACAGTGCTAAGAACTCTGTGGTGGGTACCTCAGGTTTTTCCCTCTGTCTTATGCTGGCAATATGGTTACAGCATGTGGAAGATGAAAAATCCAGACAGGAAAAAAACAACAAAAACTCTCCCCCTGGCACTCTTAAAGAAGGAAGGGTGACAGGGTTCAAGAACAAGGAAAGGGCCACAACAGTAAAAAACCCAAACAAGAAGTACAAGTAGTCACTGGGGATGAGCACAGTGAATATCAAATTTCAGGATGAGGCTGTTAAAAGAAAGAAGTGGTGGGCAGGCTCAAAGAAGTGAAGTGTAGCACCCAATATGTCAGCCAGGATGGGTAAAACAGCCTCACCACTGCTTGCTGATTCCTTTTTTTTCAGTACCATAAAGAACTCACACTTGCTTTTTCAGCTGTCTGAATTACTTTCTGCTGCTTTTCAGACCAAATAACACAAGATAAACTGGAAAACTGTAATAAATTCCAAGAACAGGGATTCATCTGCTGCTAAAGAGACAGGAACTCAAACTGGCAGCAATGTGACAACAGGGAAAGGGGTGGTTGGATGGAGGTGTGAGAAGGAGAGGCTGTTTGCCCTTGTGGTCTACAAGAAAGTTGCCTTTTTTACAGCAAGCTGTGGATTTTAAATGCAGGCTGCAAAATAATTAGTTTCAGATGATTATCTGAAAGCGAAAGCCTAATAATAGGCTTTTAAGAGTTTTCACAGAGTATGTTGTATTCTATAATCCAGGAAAAAAAAATCAGAAATCTGAACAAGTAAAACCCCATATCTATAAGACAGCTTGGTATCTATCAGGTGTTTCCTTCATTACTTGCTGTGTAAAATGTTCTCTTGTTCACTTGCCTCAGCACCAGTGTAGTAGCTGTTACTACCCCCATGGTGTGGCTGGATTGTTGCTTTCCTTTCGTTGCTGTAACCCAGTACTACTCCAGCAACATGTTTCTATACTTTCCTTTATTACTGTAACATATTGTAAGGGAGAGATGAAACAGCAAGCCAGCTTGGGCTGTGCAATGCAACAGGATTCAGTTGAAGCATTAGACATGCCAAATCCTTACGGTTTATGGCTTGCTGTGTTCCACCCTGCATAAGTGCTCCTCCAGGTGACAGGACTGCAATAGTGCTGGCAGCATCACCACTTGAAAGAACCTGGAGAGAAAGGGAACAAATATTTCATGTCACTTTTTCTAAAAAATTATATTTAAAATAAGAGTAGTTGAATACATACATGGAAGTCAGGTTCTGCTCTTCTACAGAATTATGTGCTATAGCTCGTTTGCAGTGAAAACTCTCCAATTAATTATAACCTTCTTTCTGCCTAGACCTTGAACTGGCTGTGCACTTACTTTGAAATAAGACACAGCATTATTATGCAGAAGTGTAGCGGAATTGTGGCTGCTTTACTTAGGGCCAAACTAGGTTTACAAACAGATAACTTCAGATGTTGGCTGGGGAAATTTGCCACAGGGCTCTGCTGCCCTCCAGGTGCCAGCACAGAGCTTCTGTGCAGCCCACAGAAGCTAACCTTCTGACAGCCTAAGCACATTTAGGAGCAAAAGACCAGTTCAATTAAAAACCCGCTCACTGTAACTCCTAAACTTCTCTGGGTGGGATCAATACACTGGCCAGTACATGACTGTCCTGCTTTACTACCTTCTAACTTCACCATTTCCTCAAAAGAAAGCGGGAACAGAGGAATATAACTGAATGTCAGCAATGACTCAGTTTCCTATTGTGTAGATTTAAAATATAACAGCTCAAAAGATATCACCTAAACCTGTAAATTAAATTAGTTAACAGAAATTGGAGATAATTAAAGTTTACCATGAAAAATTGAAACTTCAGTAGACATGAGACACAGAACTGTAAAGAAAGCAAGAACAAGAGGGGCATTTTTAAAAGATATTTTCATACCTGAGTTAGTTTGGGTACATATGCTTCCATTTCTTGTCTAATACTATTAAATGAATTAATTATATCCTGACTGGATGCATATTGCTGTGATTGAATTGGAGTTGGACCATGGTAATACCTGTGAGGTGAGAAAAGGGAAAAGTGTTATTAATAAGAGTGTTGGTATAGCAAGAGAGTAAACTCCTGGACAGTTCTTCCAATGTTTCTAATTTTAGATGTTTTGCAATTGTTAACTCTATTTACTGATAAAGGACAATATATTGGGAAGAGATTGGGTTAGGGATGGTATGGCAGCAAATAACAGCTTCTATTGCTGAATCTGTGATCATCATTTTGCCAATGAAAAGCTACCCCTGCCACCAAATTCTGGAAATATCATTAGAATGGAGCAATTCACATCACTTTCAACTGAAATGAAGTTAACAAAGTTCAGTGCACACATGGAACCATTCTCTTTCTGGTAGTATTCCTCCCTTTCTAATGTTACATCTATGGTTCTCAAACCCAAAAGTCTAGAAAACACAAACACTACTACTACAAAAATCCTAGACCAGTGAGGAGTCCAAACTATCCCTATTGTACTTTTTTTGCCTGAGAGAGGATTTTTCTTGGAATTCCATATAATTTCATATGTAACACATTTTTCCCCTGAAAGCTGCAATGATGTGCTGAACTGTGAACAGAAGTCTGTTAGGCTTTCACAGAAATTACACATCAAGGTCACTCAGGTTTGCTTACAGAGACTCAACCCTCTGGAAAGTAAGGTGGAATTTGGCAGGGGTGTTGGACTAGATGATCTCCAGATGCTTCTTCTTGCCTCAACCATCCTGAGAAATAAAACTATGAATTTAAGAGGGAAACTGGTTTATGAAAAAGCTCATATTAGATTTCTAAACATAGTAGTAACACACCTGAGGGTGGCACAGTAGGGACTAAATCAGCTGGTCCTATGTGGGCTGTGATGAAACCCCCGATAAGCTGGCTCTGCTGAAATAACTGTGGATTATTTTAACTTACCTCTCAGACTTCTTTAGGTTTAGTGCAATAGTTTTAACGGTGTTTTTCTTTGATAAATCTTCATATTCAATGGCCTCCTGCAGTTTTACCTAAAATGAGCCAAATAATGATACATGTTACTAAGAACAATACATCCATACATCCAGGGCTTTCTTCTGGTGCACCAAGTTTGAGCTGAAGGGTTACTAAAAGCTTAAGGAAAACCCATATATGGAATGACTCATGCCTACCCTCCGCAGGGAGTGATGCCCAGTGTTGTTTAGGATGAGCCATTTGCAAGTCTTGGCACCACGGCTTCTTCTCCAGATTCTGACTAAAATTAGGCAGTCCCTGCCACTTCCAAAAAGTATACATAGATAATCATTCATGCTCTCTATGTCCATCTAACTCCAGATTAGCAGAAATGCTAATGATTTAATAGCTGGTGTACATAAGTCTAAGACTAAAAGCACAGTAATTACCCCAAGCTGCCTGGTGAGAGCAGAGCTGTGGAGTATTAGCAGTGAGAGGTAACAGCACAGTGATATCAGACTTTGTACAACTAGAAAACTATTTTTGAAGTCTCCTATTCTCCTGCTACTCTTTCACTCCCCCTTTTCATCACATTTCTTCTAGTCTTGCTATATAATTTTCTGCTCAGTAAAACTTGCAGCTTTTGAGGAAAGTCAAAGACTACCCCAATGTTTAACAACATATGTATTCTAGAAGATTTTCTCACAAAACAGCCAGGTTTTGAGTCTCTCTGACATTTTCTGTTTAGGCTGTCAGCTCCAGGAAGATATTCAATTCAGTTTTATAGCAATTACAGTACTCTCTTCCACTCTGTGAGCTGCTCTGGTTAGTCTAGACCAGGTTGTTGACTTGTATTTCACTGCACCACGTGTCATTACACTCTCAGTTCAACCTCACTTCAGCTTCTGACTATGCTGAAGGCTGTCAAGTGCCAGTTTCATCATCCCCTCTACAAACAACACACTTGACAGGTTAATAGTGGTACTTGAACACCAATATCCTTTTCTGATTAATGTTTTCTAAAAGTTTTCAGGCATTTGAAAGAAAAACAAAAGGAAGTGGCCTGAGAATAGAACCAGAAAATGGAAAAGAACGAGATTTCTGAGTCCAATCTGAAACATCTTAGAACTTTTTACTTTCATTGGGCACTGCTGAAGAGATAAACACCACAATACTTCAATGTGCAACCTATCTGTTTACTAACAGAGGTAACAAGGCTTCTTACAGGCCATCAGGTTGTTATTCTATGTACTTCTAAACAAGGCTAGGAAAGTTTCACTTCAGATGTGTCATAAAACAAGTAAGGAACTTTCAGCGATTTTTGAGAGACAGAGCATCCAGTTCCATTCAGTTAGAATCACATCAGCTAACTTTATACCTTTTTCAGTGGTGGCTGAAAGAAATCTGAATCCCTGGAGTTTCCATCCGTACTGCTGGTCTCACTGTAATGGTCATTTTGTGCTTCTCTTAAAATAGAGAAACAGCATTAAGAAGAATTCACCTCACAGGAAACTTAAGATACAAGCTAGAGACAAAGTAAATACATCTGTTTCAAAAACTTTATATGCACAGTCACAAAACTTTTTCCCCTTACGTCTTAATTTCTAGCTTCCCCTTATATCTTAATTTCTAGCTGTTGATATGGATATAGAAGGAAGCAACTCCTCACATTAACCCTGTTTGTCACGGGGTAAATGGAACAGCAGGGGAAGGTGCTGGTCCCTCTCTTCAGAAATAGCAGCATGCCAACAGTGCACGTGGGACACAGCAAAACCAGGGCTAAATTAGAAACATTGTGTATACACAGTTATGCAACCAGGTATTAGCAGAGCTCTGGGAGCCCTGCAATGCAACTGTTCCAGGAGTCCTACCCTGTTGTCCCTTTCTGAACTAAGAAACAGAAACACACTTGGCCCAGAAGAGATTGCTTTAAGGTGCAGCGTACAATTTGTGCAAAACAGAAGAACAATGTACAGGAGCCCAGCTAAACAGAAGGAAGTATTAACTAAGATCTCTCACAGCTAAGGTCTGTAGGATTTGGGTGGAGTAGTAATCCTTGCTGGTTGTCCATAAAGCTGTTGTAGAGCAGATGACCTGACAGGTGGTTTTGGTCAGGGGCAGGGTACTGCACCTGGGGAGTCTTTCACCTGATCCACCTATGCCACACTGCAGGAAGCCCCAGCAGACCTGCTCCTGGAAGGCAGGAAATAGGAACTCCCTGCACCAGGCCTCATATCCACACAGCACACAGAACACTACTTCTGCAGCCTTTGCCAGGGCTAGACATCTAAGGCAGACACATTCTTTCCTTTTCAATCTGCTTTATATGATAACCCAGCTAAAAATAGCGGTCTTCATTTCAACATCTCTGAAAAACTTCTATAGAGTAAAATGAAACCTAAAGGTATTTTCATTTCTAGAGCAAAATAATTCATTTGTATAAAATGAAAAGGTTGGATGCATAACTGAAGATGTGCTTTTGTTTTGGAAATTCCTTAAAATTTACTCCAAGAATCTCTTACACAACACTGAAACTTACTGTTTCCTGAGGCCAGCTGCAAGGACCATGGCACTATGATGATTAAAGCGTCTTATGATGGCAGCGTTGCTACTTTCTCTAGCAGACTTTGAAGCATTTGATGTAGAGGGCACAGAAGCACCACCATAGCCCTACAAAGAAAACAACATTGATTCCCTCCTGCCTCCAGAGCAGCAGGACAATTCTGTTTTCCCCTGAGTCAGGAAGCCAACTCCTCTGCATCATCAGCCAGAGCATCATTTTCCTACCTTTGCACCACCATCTCCTTACGTACTTTGAAAAATCTCCAGTGACTATTTTACTCTGCTAACACTTGGCAATTTAGAGATGTCAGAGAGAAGGTAACAAATCTTACAAGACCATGATATAAGTAAAAACAGAACTACTAGCTTAAAAAATATTAGGGATCACCTGTGCAAAACTAGGCATCGATGATAAGGAAAAGACAGCAGTTGTTTTACAGACTGCTTTTTAACATCTAGTGGGACACCAGCAGCCCACAGGCTAAAATATACCTGTCAGGAGGATGTGATATCACTAGAAAATGCAGAAAACTTCAAGCCTTAAAATGCTGGCAGAGTTCCCCACTTGCCAGATGGCACTTTAGTCCATGTGCAGTTTCATGCTTGCTGTTAACCAGCCTCAAAACCAAATCAGGGCAGTTTGCAGAGCATTTCAAACACACCTACCCCAAACTCATGGTCCAGTTTCAGACTGCTAGCTTTGGATAACTCCCCAAAAAGAAAATGAAAAAAGGAAACTAAAAAAAAAAAACAAAAACCAAACACCAAAAAACTTAGAAATGCAGTTTTGTTATTAACTACAACTGAATAGATTCAGTTAAATCAACTGCAGAAAAGCACATCTCTAAATTACTTCACATTATAGTACGCTATTGATATGAATTGTTTTAACTTGTTCTTGGAGGCAGGCAATAGTTCAAGTTAGTCTTAATTTTAGCAAAAAGTATTTGAAGCTAAACCAGGAACACTGTATAAAGTGTCCTTCAGTTAGGCTGAATCAAATAGCAATGTTCAAAGTAAGAACAAATCAAAGACTTTTTCCTGTTTTGTGCTACTCTTCTGTACGTTGCCACAGGATCTAAAAGGTAGGAAAAAACCAAAGAGTTCACTTTAGACAAAGAAGCCAAATGAAATACTAATTCTTTCAAAAAGGAAGTCCTGTATTTACACCCTGCACACCAAGGCAGATGTGACCACACATGGGCAGAGTCTCCATTTGCCTACACACAACAGTAGGAACATTGAGTACCCAAGCAGTGCAACTGCCTAGTAAGGGATTTGTTTAAGAATTACCATTTGTATTGGTTTTAAATGAAGGATCCACTTAAATGCAACTAAGGAAGGGGTATGGTTTTGTTCTGGATTTTTTTTTTTGTTTTCTGGGTTTTTTTCCCCAAGCACTTACTTCATCTAATGTTTTATCATCCAAAGCTGTTAAATCTAGCAGTGGGTTTTTCACTCCTTGAGCCACCATTGCTTTTAACCCTGTGTGAAACAAATTTTAAAAATCATGAAAAACTGTATCTACACAAATAGAATAACTATGGAATCATTAGGTTATATTTAGTCTTTAAAAGAAGACAAAGATTCTGCACAGGCCCAAATAACACTAGGACTAAAACTTTAAACCCTTTTTTAAGTTCCATTGCTTATTTTAAAGCAATAAATGTGGGAAGTTACTCCAAAACATCTTCCTACTAATTAGCCCAGTTTTCAACAGCTTCTAGACATCACTGAACACTGATTAAAAAATAAATTGAGCTGAGTTAGAGTAGTAGGAACTGGGAAGCCAAATTTGCCTTTCTTCTCATTTTGGCACTGTTCTGCTGCCCTGCCTGGGTAGCATGACAGTTTATTCCTGGTGATAGCTTTGACTTGTGAAGGGTTTTGCATTCCTAATAGAAGGCTTCCATTAGCCAAAATACATATTATGAAATGGTGGTAAGTGATCCCAACTCCCCCCATTTCTGTATCATCACAAACCTATCTCAAAAATTCATAAAAAATCTTGAGTCAGATAATATTTTAGAATTTCAGATTAAAAAGACTGACAGTGAACAAGGATGGCAACTCCTCTGGAAAATCTGAACTAACAGGAATCTCATTTACTAAAACCTCATCTATAACAAAAGCTGTACCTGCTGTAAATTGTGCACATACCACAAAACAAAACCTATTCTGTACGCAAAATTATTCCATAGTAACTGATGGCACATAATCAATCTACTAAGACGGATATTATGGAATTTGTAGTAAAGTTTCCTTCTAGTGCTGCCACTTTCCAAAGGCTAATTTGTTCCAAGAAATGCTCTCACTATGAAACATGTTCAGAATGGCAAAGCTGTAGCTAACTTTCCATGACCATCTGTAGCTTTCAGAGATGACCAGCTTACCTTTCTCATCCAGTTTGGCACATTCTGCAAAGAGGTCTTTTGAGCCTGTATTGAGCCTGTCCCGATGAAAATAATGAGACTGAAAAAATCGTGTCCAGAATTCCCTCTCGGTCATGTTATGTGGAACATTCTCTGCATATTTCATTTTTACTGTGAACAAAACCCAGAACAATTACAAACTGTTCCACAAATCTCAACATGGTATTTTATGTCAACGTTTCCTTGATGGCTTCCTTGCTTTCCGGCTGCCTCCATTCATTCCCATTAAATGGAAGGGAATGCAGTAGTTAAGCATGAGCAAACAGGTACTCATTTGTGCCGGTAAAGCTTTGAAAAGTGCATGTAACAGTGGCCTGAACATTCTTGAATTGCCCCCACACTAGAGGCCAAAATGAATCAAAGTCAGTGTTCACTACAGTGCATGGGAAATGATGGAAATCAGCTTCTTTTCCTCCCAAAGGTGATTTCATGAAAAACAACAATTAATTGGAATACTGAGTAGGAGAGTATAACAGGAATCAAACATTTACTCACAGTTTAAAAAAACAAGTCAACACAAGTTAAAATGTTATAATTTAATAAGATCCAAGTTTTTGTTCCAAAAGTGTATCTTATCCTTCTTCCCATTGCTCTAATGAGGCAGTGAAAATTATCCAGAAGACTGGAAGATACAGTCCCTTACATTTCCAGGCTCAGACTATCATTTTAGTCTTTCTACAGTAAGACACTAGCAAGACCAACCTTAAATGGATGTGTTTGGTATGTAAAACACTGCTCTCACCTGCAGGGTATGTCCGAAATATGGATTCAATAATATCTGAAGTCAAGTTGTACCTCAGCCCGTTGCAGCCGTCTGTCTGAGGCCGTACATCCGCCTGAGGAAAAGCACACAGGAGAAAAACAGTCATGTCTGGATGCTTTCTCTAACTGGAGAAGGAAAAGAACTGGCATCTTGCAAGCAAGGTCTGCTGCAGGTAAATTAATCTTTCTCCAGTAATCCACAGTGTATTTGATCATACACAGGGTATTTTAGAATGAGGAATCAATGAGCAAACATGAATTATTTTATTATACTTGCCACTTCTGGGATGATTTAACAAGCAAACTGCAGGCTTTAGAAAGCAAAGAGCACTCCACTGGTCAAAACAGGTATGCTTAATTAATTTATGTTTATCCTTGTTTCACAGTAAAAAGAAGTAAGCATACTGTATATGTCTCATGTTTTATTGTTCACAACAATTCAGCTAGTGAATAATCAGTGGCTATAATGAAGATAAAAAAGGATTTATGGTTCTTACACCTTATTCCATTACACACTAAAAACATGCTAGTATAACTGGTAAGTAACACTGAATTTAAAACTTGAGGGTTAGCCTTAGTCAGAACTTAGATCTCAGTGATCTCTTAAGGAAGTTCTGGAGGAGGCGAGTGCTCTGTCCAGTTCTCAGAAACAGGAAAAGTACATGATTGTACAGGCTGCTGCCTTTTCCTCCTTTTCCTGTGTACCTCCTGTGTACCTTTCTACCATCTTCTTCCTAGGCTAACACTTATTCTGAGCAGAGCCAGTCAGATTTAACTTCAATTGGGACACACAAATATCTGAAGTTCTCTTCTTCACAAATCTTCAGTTTTGAAGGTTTGGTGGGTTTACTTTTCATTGTGGTTTCTTTTTTTTTAACATTAAGGTGTAAGAAAAATGGGAGACAGGAAATCAGAGCAATCAAATTTGTTTGGCAACTGATTAATGTATTTCCAAGGGGGGGGGCGGGAAATCCAAGTTGTTGTACAGCAGCTAAATTAAAATAATTCCTACCTCCTCTTTCCCTCCCAAACCCAGTGTGTGCACAGTCATTACAATGCTGGAAGTGAGATTCCATCTAAAAAAATCTGTGAATTTTGGTCCAGAAGCAGAAAAATGTTTCTGTGTGAGGAACCTGAACTTGAACCTAGTTTACTTTTAGACTGCACTGAATTTACTGAAGAGCGGTTTCTACAAATGGGTAAAATAACTGAAAGTTAGAGAAAAAGAGAGAGGAAAAGGAGCTTCCAGATACAAAAGTTGTTCTTCCAAGCAGCTGAAAGAATATACTGGTTTAAAAAATTGGGGAGGGAATAAAACACTTATGTGGAAAGGTTCATTTATGCATGTCAATGCTGCCACAGATATGCCGTTTAATTTATTGAGCTCATACACTTTAATCTAGTGACCATATATTCACATCACTCCCACTTTACAGAAGGCAGAGCAGCAATACAAACATCATCTGCCTATTGGCAATTTAAAGTTCAAATTGGGCATCTTAAACTGACAAAATTTTGACGTTGCAGATTAACAGGAAACTTTTTTTTTCTCCTTTACACTTGGAATAGTGGAGAGATGTTGAGGAAGCAGGAAAGTACAACATTCATGTATATGCGAATAAAGTGCATGAGCAGAACTCTCACTTTCCCCCATTTGTTTGCTCCAAAATCCTTTAAGCTAAAGGTTCAACGTACCAGGAATGCTGCAGAGATGCCCACTTCCTGCTTATTAGGTGCTGCAGAATTATCCCCTGCATTCAGGCTTAAACGGTTGGCCCAGAATTCTTCAGCACTGATTACTTGGCTCACAACAAGGTCTTTATAGAGCTGAAACAAAACAGGATCTTCTTGCAGCATTCTGGTAAAAGAACGTATTGAATAGAATTGAAACACTGCAGAATAAATCACTAGTATTTCCACAACTAACACAACTTCACAAAGGGAAAAGAAACAAACTTTTCTTTCAAAATGCTGTGCATTTCTTAACAAGACTGTGTAAACAACCAATGTCAATAGCACTGTTTGTCTGAAAAGACTTAAAAAATGGATATTAACACTGAAAAGTTAGAAAACAGTAATGCCTAAGAAAAAGTTAATGTGGGATTCATATCTTGTCCTAAAATATTCTGTGGTGCTTGTGTCTTTGCACACCAGGACTGGTATCTCCTGAACTGTAAAATGAATATTCTTGTTGTTCCATAGCAGAAGTATGGCAGGGGAGAATAAAAAAGGAGATTTCTGTGCTGTCCAATTATTGGTTTAAGATCTTGAAATTCAGTAGCTACAGATCTCTATTCAAGTGCAAGAGTATAGATCACAAAATACGTATGGGATAAGATCCCTTAAAACACATTACCCCAATGATTGTTCATTTATATTTATGTAGTAACAGTAGGATCTTCATCCCTTAATCAGACACAGCACAAGTGTGAGACACATTCCGTGTCACTACTTCCACCAGGGAGCAATGGTTAGAAAAGTTAACATCCGTGTATCAAGTATCACTACCCAAAATGCAAAGACTATGCACCTGAATCTTCATTCATTGGTTAAGCAGCTGTTTTTACAGCTATGTACCTTATTAGAAACCCACTTGGCTATTTTCAGGGGAGCATGCATTTGTGTTCACAATCTGGAAATAACCTCACCAGCCTTCAGCATGTACCTCAGGGTCTTGATCAGTTGTGAACAACAAAAAAGATCAGGAGTCTAGGGATGAACATGGATAAACTGCAATCTGAACAGAACGAAAGCCTTTAGCTGCTCTAAAGACAGAGTAGGATGAGGTGGTAGTGAAAGCTTTGTGGCAGGATATCCCTATGTTTTAACCACCAGGGTTTCTCCAGTTTTTCTTATTGTCACAAGTGGATTAGCAGCAGTTCTTACAAACTGGCACAGCTGAAAGCTGTCTGTTATTCTGGTTCTTTCATTAAAGCTTGGAATTTTGGTATGTACCCAACTCCCACATATCAATAAACGGAGGAAATGCCATGGAGACTCTGGATGTTGTATCCTTCCACAACAGGCTGGATCTTTTCTGCCTTACATCTTGCAATATCTGCTAATGAAGCCCTAGACTTGGACTTCTAATCAAGAGAAGAATCAATGGCAGAGTGCATGCATGGATTCTGGCTTTTCTGCAACTAGAAAAGCTCCTGATACTTCATGGTGTGATGCCGTAAAACTCCATTTAAGGAGGCAAAGATTCAAAGCTAAGACTGCCTGTGTTCTCAACAGCAATACTGTCAGAAATATGGCACATAGCAAAAAGAAGTGAGGATGGGAACAGTGCCAAAGCAGGCTGCACTGCTGCAGACCCTAGCGGTTGCTGCAGTACTAGAACCAGTTCATCCTGACTCTGTCACAGCACCAGCACAAGGGCTCTTGCCCTTCTCCTGGGAAATCTCCTTGTTAACATCCAGTCTGTCCCATGAGACAATGCTCTCATGTTTTGAAAAATTTAGCTTTAACTATGTTCAGAGCTAGAAGAGTCTTTGGAAATGGAAGCCATTAGACACAGGACTCACAGCAGACACTAAAATGAAGTGAAATTCATCAGGGGAGATGCAGAGAAGAGAGCTCTGTGGTCACAGCGATTGGTTTAACACAAATATTTTAAAGGAATGGAAATGTATCTCAAGAGCCTATTTGGAAAAAGGATTTAGGTCCTCAACATCTCAAAACATTCTTAAAATAAACATCCTGTATGCCAAATAACAAACTGTAGCCTCTCAAGTAAGATGCATGAAAATACCTGACAATTTAGTAGTCTATAAAACATCAGAAAAGATTTGAGGGGCAAATGGGGCTCTACAGGGAGGAAAAAAAACCCACCAGGTTCCACAAAATTTCTGGAAAAGGAAAAAAAAAATCTTTCAAGCAGCTTTTCCAACTGATACATACATATTTAAGAAGACTAAAGAGACAGACTGCCAGTTGGGTGCTCTCCTCTCATAGCTATGGATAAGAAAGACCGGGTGGCAGCCAGACTGGCTGCCTTGACACCTCAAGAACGTGTAACTAAGCACACAAGTGTAGTCTCAACATGTGACAGTTATGCAAGTCTCAAGGAACTGCCTCGAAATTGAAAGCAGGGAGATTTTTACTAGGGAAACAAAATGCTGTATCATTCATGATATTGAAATAACAACAACTGTTAACAGAAATACACGATAGTTAGCTAACAGTTAGAAGAAAAAAAATAACCAACGGACTTTTAGGCTGCTATCCTATTACCTGTTCTTCTCCTCAAGTTCTTTATTAGCTTTCCTTTTGAACTTGGGCAACAGTTGTTGAAGAAGATCCTTGACTGCATCTCGCTCCTTCACTGCTGTGCTTTCATTGGAGAAGTGGAAGTTGGTTGTGTCCCCTGCATGCAATACCAGCTGCAGCTGAATTTTAGCTTTACCTTCTGGACTGATTTTCTGGCCTAGATTGCAGAGAGACAGACAGTAAGCTTATACAAGAAACTGTCTTCCCTAGAGTATTTGCTTATAAGCAGTTATTCTCATCATCCAATTAAATACCATTATCCTGCGTGTGAATTGCAGCTGTGAAAATGGAACAGTCAGTCTTCTCCTTGAATTAGTCTGAACCCTGCACCTTGTTCACTCTAAAATACAAGATACAGACAGTAGCAGCCTGTTGCTCCTGCTCAGGAGTCCTGATTCATCTTTGCATTCCCCACAGCATCTATTAGAAAACTGCTGCAAATGAGGCCATCATCACCTGGACACTTTAACCTGGAACCAATCCAGGCTGCTGCTGAAAGGTGACCTCACTCCCCCTTTCCACTTCTTCCTGCTGCATTTCTTATATGATTGCTAGTGTTTGTGCAGCAAGCTGAACCAAGGAACTGATCCACTGAAATGCACCCCCTTTTGTTTTTCCAGCTGGCCCAGAAGGACAGTGGTAGGAGAGCAGAGGTAGGGTGGGTAAGAGCACATCTGGATCCCAGTTTACAGTGGTGAGCTAAATGTAGTTAGCCACTAGTGCTCCACAAGTCAATCACCAGTGCCTCCAAGGTACTACTACACCCTCATGACTCATAAGTCTAATTACTGTTTCTGTCCTCATAACCAGAGGGGGCAAAGGCTGGGACACCTATGCTTGTGGACTGTTGTGCTAGTGACTTTAGTGAAGCCCTGCCAATGGCACTAACCTAACTTTTAATATCAGCCCTTTCTCAGGAACCAGATGTCAACACTAAATCACCTTCTCTATTACAAATTTACAAATACATCTCACCCTTTTTAATTTCAGATGACGAAAAGCGTATCATTCATCTAATTAAGAAACTTCAATGCCTATATATATGTACATATTTAAAATACAAGCTGCTTAAGTGGAAGTTAATAGCTAAATAAAACCTTCACAAAGTTAATTTTTATAGGTGAACAGGGCTTTTAAACTTCTTATTGCTTTCATATATAAGAAAAGATCATCTTACTTCTAATTCATCACACTCTTGATCATGCTGCAGTGCTCGTATGTGACTTTAAACAGCAATAAGCACTAAACTACTACCGAGTGACAACTTACTTTTTATTCCTTCTTTGGCATTAGAGCACATGAAATATGAGCACTAATTGGAGCCAGAAAGGCAGCATGCTATAGACATTTACTGCAGTTTTGACTTGCAAGTACTCTGCTGTTGCAATAGCAAATGCTTATTCGGAATGTTACCAGCTAGGCCAAACCACAGAAGCTGACACTTCTGAAGCTATGGTCTGTTGGATGAAAATAAAACTGAGTTCATTTTATATGAAAATTGAAACAGCTTTAGATACTGAGTTAAACAGATGACATGCCAGATAGTTTCTGTGTTAGAATGAAAATCCTATACGCTTCCTCGATCCCCTTCCCACCCTTCCCTCTACAAGCATATGGCATAGATTATTTTTCTGTTCAATTTATTGCAGAAGTTTATCCAAGTTAATAGCAAATTCAGCATAACTTACACATCTGAAGACTACAGAAATTTGTGATAGCATCCTTAAGTGGGTGATACTTTACTACAGTCCTGATCTTGGCTGCTACAGAGTAGCCTCGCCAGAGTTCCAGACCCTTGCAACCTTCCTGAGGTAGCTGTAGCTAGCATTATATGGCAGGTGAGCTCTGTGGGATATTTCCAGCTCCTGGCAGCAGTGCTGACTGCAGCAGGAGAGGCTCACTCACATTTGATGTCTGCATACATGTGGCTGACGGTGAAGCGGTCCTTGCCCTCGGGTGCCCACGCAATGCGCTCGGCCATCAGGTACAGGGCCCCATCCTGCTTCTTCTGACGCACCTTCTTCACTATCAGCAGCACTTCTTCAGATGACGTTGCCATTGTGGCTACAATGACCTATTAAAAACAAGCAGTTGAGTTGGTTAGTTGTCATTATTTTTGCTGTAACTCTTTCACTACTCCTATCTATATTAAAACCCACATTTCCTCGTTCATGCCTTCATTTTAGGAGTATTTCAGATAAACGTGTTCCCCTCTTTCAGTGCAATCAGCAAATTAATTTAAACAAAATACGCCCAGCTACCTAAATAATTAATCTAATTATATTAGGTGATACTGCTTTGTATCCAGTAAAAGACCCATGAATCTTACATCTAAACCAATAACTAAATTTTCCTGTTTTAGCGTCCCTTTACTGGTTTTTCAAGTTTGGAAGAATACTGAAGCTAAGCAATGACAAATTCCAAATCTCCTCTGGCATTGGCAGCAATTCCCTTCTTCAGTGGGAATGGCAGATGCTAAGTCATTTCAGAAAAGGGAAAGATACAAGGTATGTGCAAAATCATGTATTTTCAGTTCACTGTGCTAAAGATAAGTCAGCCAAGTAAGACTCGGGTGTTCTTACTGTGGTGGGTTTTGCTCAAGGCTTGAACAATGTTTTGTATGCTTGAGTGCAGGTGGCCAGTCCCTCTCCTCCAAAGTCTGAGGTATTACATATACTACAGCACAAAGATAATTCTGTCAGCAGTCTCAAACCAAGAACCCTTTGGATACTTGCTGCATTGCTCTCCCCAGCAGTCACTGTCATTTCTCTCTCCAGGTTCACCCTACAGCCTTAAATTTTTGAGGAGATAAAAGATATGGTGAGTGTTACTACACTCTGTCAAATGTACTGTTGGTACACTTATCAAAAGTTTATCTTTGTTAAGTTTGCTGAAAATGTTAATATATCCAGTTGCTGTATTTTAGGAATCATAAAATTTACTACTGATATGCAAAACAGTATTTTTCCAACGCTGATGTGGAGTTTCATGTGCTTTAGAATATCTGTAATATTTGCTGGGACCCACGCCAAAGTTCAGATTGTAACCTGCATCAGCTATCAAACTACTAGTAGATATCACAAAATGGTAGTTCTAAGCACTTAAATTCACCAACTTTTTTTCTTTAAAAAACCCCAAAAAACAAAAGAACACCAACCAGCAGCAAGATAAGACATTTTATTCTGACAATTTGGACAGAAGCACAGCATTTTCCTCAGCAGAAGTCTTACAAGCTCCTGTGCAAACAAATCAAGTAACACGCTAGATGGAAAGACATAATGGCAAAAGGGCTCTGCACTTACACTTCGCTCCTTCACCATTCCAGCCATCCAAGGCTTTGCCAGAGTTCAGTCATGCTGAGCTGAATGTGGGGTTTCACATCACCACCACTGCAGCAGTCGCTAAAACATGCTGTGCCACATTCAGAGCATCTTTGGTAATACTTCTTTCTCAAAGAAAACTGTATGGCATCATTTCAGGACTGTTCCTTAGCATAATCCATTACAGTCTCCCAGCAGCATCATTCCCTTTCAGTGCTATTCACACAACCATTTTATGCAGTTTCCTGTTGCAGGTCTGCAGTCTCATCAGCACCTTATCCTTCCTGGAAAAAGGCAGCTGGCCACAGACTCTCAAGAGACTGCAAACCTCCCCATGTGCAAGACTAGGGATATGATGTTTTTCTTCCTTCGTTACTTTATAGTTCTTTGAGATCATTATTATCCAATGCAATGGAGGCAAAGCCACAGAATACAAAGGAATTAAACCTATACAGAACAGCAAGAAAAAGGAAAGCATTTCCACAGTCAGGCTCATTCTGATACACTTGCTTTGCTTTTCTACCATGCCATGTCACCTACCTACACCCAGTCTTTCAACTACAGAAGCAAAGAATCAGCAGCTACCAACTTCTCCTTTAGAGCCATTCTAGTATCCTGCAGTGTGCGATCTGTGAGAGCACAATTATCCCGCAAGTGGCTCATTCCACCTTCTGGGAGGGTGAGCACACTGGCTCATGCTGTTCTTCTTTCTGTCACTGCTGTACTTCCTTTTTCCTGCAGTAATTTACAGTGGCAGTGGGATGATACAACTCACAAGCACAGTAAGCATTACCCAAAATGGAGAAAACCCTGAGCTGTCTTTTGAACAGTACATCAGAAAGACTAAAAAACCTATTAATAATAGGGATTTAGGAAGGTTACCGTCTGTCACTAATGGGAACAAAATGGCTTTGTATTATAAGAAGTACAAAAAAATTCTAAAATAGGAATCTTGCTTGAGGATTTTATTCCCTGTCTCCTACAGAGAAGGCTACATCCTTCCTAAGCAAAGCACACACAGTACACAGCTCAGGTTCCTTTTCTTTTTCTTTTTTTTTTTTTTTTTTTAACTTGGNAAGGCCGACTATGCAGCAGAGTGAGAGCCATCAATGATGTACTTGTGCCTGCCCAAATCTCATAACCTCTACATTTAACATCTGAAGTTTCCAGGAATCAGTACTGTGGATGATGACACTGCTGCTGTTCAGGGCAGGAACTGCCACATGCACACAGAGGAATGGTGTTATTTTGCAGCTTTAAATGATAATTTTAATCTGCTGCCGCATTAGTGCTCTTCAGCTGCTGGTTCAAGTATCTTCCAGAATAGGAAGGTCAGACAGTTAATTTTAAATTCCCCAGCAGCAGACCTTGGTCAACTGTTCTAAAAGCACTTGGATCAACCAGAAGCCCTAACCATGAGGTACCACTTGTCATCAGGCCTGTCTTGGGGATGTTAATTTCAGCTGCAGTTTACAATGGGCAAGGTCTATCAGGAAGCTTCAGTGCTGGCATAGACAGAAAGAAATGTTCTTCTGTGTGCTTATACACCTACAAGCCCTCCCCTCCCAGCTCTGTGGGAGCAAACACAGCTTCTGGAAATACCATCAAATTCCATCAGCTATCCTTCCTCCACTGCAGTGAATCTTCCTAACCACTTTTAAGACCAGGTACCTCTCATCTCTGTTCTTTACAACACCTGTTCTGAACACTCTCCATTACGAGCATTTCATTGCAGTCTGTTTCCATATGGTTTTGTCGAGTTCTGAGCAGAAATAAAGGAAACGTTCAAACGTTTTAATAATACCGACTTGGCCAGGGTGGGCATGGGCTGGCAGGCAAGCTCTGACCGATCAATGCTGGCCCTGCTGCTGCTGGGCTTCCGCTCCCCGCAGGCAACAGCAGAATCATGGAATATCTGTGCCAATGGCCCGGCCTGACCCGCAGCGGCACAGGGACGCTGCCAGGTCCGGGCGAGGGCAGAGCAGCACCCCGAGGGGTGGCAGGGATCTGGTCAGCGGGACGGAGAAGCGGCAGCAGTACCGCTTGTCTCGGGCGCGCCGGGGGGGGATGCACGGTCCTGAGGGGCCAGCCCGGCCTTCCCCCGACGCGCATCACCCCCGCTCCGGGAGGGATGTCACCCTGCCCCGAGACGGGCCCGAGGCCACCCGAACGGTCCCGGCGGGGTCTGCCCGGCCGCCGGCCCCCCGGCAGGAGGCGGGGAAGGCGCTGCCACGGCACCTCTTTGTCTGCCGCCCGCCCCGGGCAAAGCGCCGAGGCGAAGCCCGGTGCCGGCGGGCGCGGTGCCGCCGGCGCAGCGCTGCCACCTCCCCG
>VXBU01005773.1:365878-389221 GCA_013400315.1 Bombycilla garrulus
CCTCCTCCCGCGCGGGCGCGCGCTCCCGCCCCGCCCTCCCGCGGGTCACGTGACCGCCGTGTTTGGAGGCGGCGGCGTGAGCGGCACCGGGGAGCGCGGAGCGCGGTGAGGGCGAGCGGGGCTGCCCGGCCCTGCCGGGGCTCCGGGCTGGCGGCTGAGCCTGGCGGGGCTCAGGGCTGCCCTGACCTGTCCGCGATTTATGAAGGGGTTTGGGGGTTTCTTCTGCTTTTTGCGATTCTTCGCCTGCGGTGTCCCCCGGTGTCTCCCGGTGTCGCGGCTCAGCCACAGCCGGCAGCTCCCGGCCACACAGGCGGGATCCGGCAGAGAGCGGGCAGGGCAGAAGTGGCCATTAAGGCTTTTAAGATGTCTTGAGAATTCTGAAGAAATAACTTTTGGTTTCGTTGACTGAATGTGCCTCTTCCCTTTTCCTAGTGCCTAGTGAGAGTGAACGCTCGCTTTTCTTTTGAGGAAATGTAAATTTCTCCCATGACGGCTTTTCTGGGAGGGAGTTCCTTAATTTATGGGACCGCATACTGGAGGTTGCTTAGAAATTCCGGGACTTGACTGTGCGGTGTAACAGGTTTGGGGTTTTGTTAAGCAATGTACAGGTTAAACTCAGCAAGAAATTATTTTAAAGTGTGTGCTGCTTAGGAAAAATATGAGGTTGCGGTTTTGTTATTTAAGTCTTGGTTTTCACTAAGTGTTATCTCTCGAATGTGGGAAAAGACATACTGTGGAGACGATAGCTTATAGTTGTATCAAAATGTACAAATGCAGTGTGCATTTGAGGTTGATTGGCGTTTGGTGAGCAGGAAATAATAATGCCTGAATTTGGTATAACTTGAGAATAATACTCCTTAAATTTAGTTTTGGGGGAGAATATGATGTAGGTATAAAATGCCAATGTTAAATGTTTTCCTTGAGTAAGATAGTTTCAAATCAGGAGTGCATGCTGTGGAGAAAAGTGCATTTTTTCTTAAAACAAGGCATTTTCTGTAGATACATATTAACTTGTTTCACAGGCAGATGTAAATATAACTCTAGCTTAAATATTTCCAGGTGGGTTATCTGGTAGCTTAAGTTTTCAGAAATGAACTTCAGCAAAAATCTCTCATAAACTTAGCAGAGGTATTATTTTTCAGCCTTTGGGCCTCTTTTTGGCAAACTGAAATCTGATGATTTTTAAGTAAGGAAAACACTTGGTGTTTCTTCAAGCACAGAATACCAATTCTAATACTAAAATGTGAACTAATCAAGAACTTTGTTTTTGGCAGGTACAGCTAAAGCTGAAGCCGGAACGCGCTCATGAGCGAGCAGCACTAGTTGTGTGCATCCATGGCCTCTGTGCCAGTAATTCCAGAGTCTTACAACCATGTCTTGGCAGAGTTGGAGTGTTTGGATCCGTTGCTTTCTGCACTAAGGCTGGACTCCAGTCGTCTTAAGGTGAGTTTGTGGTGTATGGCTTTTTTTATTTTCTAAGTTGTTTTTTTTTTTTTAGGTTCAAGTAATGACCCCATTTGGCTAATTATTGGATTAAGCCATAGGATTAATCTAATTCTTTCTGGGGTGTGTGCATGCTGTCTTAGTGAGGGGAGTACTTTGGGAACAAAGAGTCAAGATGATGGACCCTGTTACTCTGTGTGTGTTTCCTTAATGCAGCTGTGGGTACTTAACACAGCCTGACACAGCTTACACTGTTTGCTCCAATTGCAAAGTGCTGTTTATTGATCTTCACTGCCAGTGGTTCAGGAGTGGTACACACAGCTGGCAAAAAAAGAAGCCTTTAAAAAACCCACCTTAACAATGCAAGAAAAAAATGCTGTGATCAGAACTTGCCAGGTTATGTGTTATGATTTTTACTCCTTCAGTGCACGTGTATAGATGTGTCAAAGAGATGGCTGGCTCTAGGCAGCTCGGGAGGAGGACTGAACCTTATCCAGAAGGATGGTTGGAAGCAAAGACTCTTTCTCACTCACAAGGTAAGGATAAAATTTTTAAATAAAAATTTTCAAGAATGGGATGAGGGAAGAAACATTATTTCAAGTTAATATATTTTAAGAGTCAGTCTTCAGCTTACTGCGTTGTCCAAATAATGTGAAGTTTTGGACTGCTCTGTTTAAAATAGATTGTGCTTCTGGAGGGTATCCCTGGAGTATGTGGTATATAAGATTTCATGAGGTGTGAAAAAATTACTTCAGAGTGTCAGACCTTTGTTTTTCAAATTCTTTTTAACAGCAGCAACAAAGTCACCAGAATAGTTAAGGATTAGAAGAAAATTTTCACTATGAAACCAGAGCAACTCACGAATAGATAAGTCTCAGTGTTTGCATGTCCAAAATGTGATATACCTGGGTAAGTGAAGAAAAGATAGGCTGACTTGCTGTTGCTGGAAGAAATTGTGAAATAGGGATTGTTATTTGTGCAGACAGGTGTTATTTCCTAGGAGCCAGTGCTGCTTCCAGTATAGCATGAATGCAGCCAGTTATGTAAGGCTGGGAGCATCTCACTTAATTCTGTCAAAATAACTTCCAAAGGAGTGAGGACAGAGAATGATTTCTGTGCTTTGCAAGTCAGAGAACACACTGCAGTCCTTGATGCTGTTGTGTTGTCGTCAGCTGCATCTTAGAGTGAACTTGGTGTTTGCAAACAAAACCCAAACAAACAGTAAAAACCAACCACATTACAGCAGAGTGGTAGTAGCTGTTGACATGAATCTGTTTTTTATCTTAAAGATGAAAGCTGCACAGTGGTAGAGGCAGTATGGATTCCCCATGCGCCAGGGGGCCTTCGAGAAAATTTTGGGTGGGCAAGATCTGCAAGTGGTGGTGAATGATGTTTTTGAAAAGTTTTGTGGTAGCCTGAGTAGGCTTTGCCAGACTACAAAGGTAACTGGAGTTCTGAGGTCACAAAGGTCCCAAGGTCAGAGAGCATCCAAAATGACAACTGGTTGGGTGCAAAAGAGAGCTAAGAAAAAAGGGAAATATCTCCCATATCAGGGACAGTTTGTTTGTTTGGTTTGCATAGAGGAAGACTAAATAGGAAGACGTGATAAATGGCTCCTATTGAGCCATTTAAGTACATTAATTAATTAATGACAAAGCTGTTAAGAAGATTTCTTCGCGGTTGTACTGAGAGGAGGCATTTGTGGGAAATAGAAAAGGTAGAAAACTCTCAGAAGCTGTGTGAAAGCAAATCTCAGTATAGAAGAAGGCATGAATACAGATCTGCAAGGACAGAATACAATCAGACTGATTTTGAGCTGCGTAGAGATAGGCCTTAGAAAATGTGGTAAGCAAAATTATAAAAAATGTAAGTAATAATGAAGCTTTGTCTATTGTTTTTAAGCTAAAACAAACAAACTTTGTTAGAAGCCAAGTGTACATGTAGAATGAATGATTGGCTCTAAGCAAATGCTTGAAAGCCTTTAACATTACCCTATTGGCTAGAAAGGTTTTAAAAAGGCCTTGTAACCAAGAGAATTTTGGCTGCTGTTGTTATGGCATGAGCTTTCATCATCTTGTGTTTGTCTCTCACCTTGTATTGAGGCTGATGCTGAAATAAAAGCTTGAGGAATGCCTGTCTGCAGTCCTGTCCTGTTGTTGATAAATAAAGATCCAACACCCCCTCAACATGATCAACCCAGGGTGCTCTGAGAATTATTTTGGCACATGGATTGATCCCTGGACTGGCTTTGCTGACTCAGGTCTATCAGAAACTGGAGGAGTGGCTCCATGGGATTGGTAACACCACTCAAACCTCTTCAGAAAGTCAATCTACTCAGGAGTTATACCATCCAGAGACTGGTATATCTGGCGGGCCACAGCAAGGTGTGAGCTGGGCTCCTCAAATCCCTTGACCTATTAATCAGAACTGCAGTCAAGGAATGGCTTCACCTTCCACTGAATATGTGTGATACCATCTTGTATTCAAGTTGTAGGGGTGGTGGGTTAGGCATCATCAAACTGGCACTTATTCCAAGTGTACAGGCATGAAGACTGCATAGATTAGCTCAGTCTTTGGATGAGGCTCTGGTGATGCTTCTAAGAGGAGAACATCTGGAACTGTTATTTGAGAAGTTATGGGTATACACTGGCAGTAAGAGACTCCATCCAGCCAATGTGGGAGCCTGTTCCAGTGGTTGAAAGTTCTCAGTGGTGGTGAAGGTGTATTGGAATGGGAGGCCTCCATTCCTAAAATCAGCTATTGAAGACATTGGAATTGGTGCAAGTCTGAGTTTAACAAGTGGAAACATCTGGTTGCCCAGGGCCGTGGTATTGAGAATTTTGAGAATAACATCAATAATGGATGGTTAACAGGCCAGAGAGGCATACCTTGCGGGAAGCTGATAACCATGTTGGAATTGAGAGCTCATGTCCACCCCACAAGAGAGTTCCTCGCCAGGGGAAGCATGAGGACTGCATTAGATCTTGCAGACATTGTGGTGCTGATTAGAGGACACCAGCCCATATAATTGGGGAACTGTCCAATCACTCAAGAGGCCAGGATTAAAAGACATAATTCCATCTGTGAGCCCCTCAGCTGTGGAGCTAAGAGGAAGGATTGGGTTCCAGGAACCACATATAAGGGATAATGTAGGTGAATTATATAAGCCTGATTTGATCTTCGTGAGGGGGATGTAAGGCACTCGTGGTTGACATGACAGATACAAGCACAGTAACTCTTCATTGAAGTATGCTGCTGCAGAGAAGGCCAAGAAACATCAGCATCTTCTTGAAGAGATTCAAGGTCTTACAAACACAGCAGATACTGAGTTTGTGGGCTTTCCCCTAGGAGCGTGGGGAAGTGAAAGATGAAAACTCTTGAGTTGCTTTGGTGCTAGGCCTCTCTAAGAGGAGGCTGGGGAAGATCACCTGTGCCCTGCATCCAGGGTGCTTCTCTCTTCTCTGGATGTTGTGCATGTGTTTGCTAGCAAAGCTTGTTCTGTTGTACCTGTTCAATAAAATATACCTGACTTGGCTGTTGACATTGCTGGGACAGGTGGGAACAGTACGTTTCTTTCATTCATACTATGGCACCCACTGCCCCTAATTGGATCTAAATGTCTGATTTGGACTAGGTGGGTGGGCCATCTTTACTTAACCCAGAAAAGACAACAACAAAAAAAAAAAAAAAAAAAAAAAAACAAAAAAAAAACCAAAAAAAACCAAAAAAAAAACACAAAAAAAAANCAAAAAAAACCAAAAAAAAACCAACTTTCACCTGCTCCTGTGCTTGCTTTCAGGAAGGTGCCATTTCCCGGGTGGCCTGTTGTTTGCATGATGAAGACTATGTTGCTGTTGCCACCAGGTGAGTGATCTACTCCCAAACCTGAGCACTGGATTAATGTTTTTAAGAAGCTTCCAGTTTCTGGCTTGGACACCTGATGAGAACTCAGTTAATTTGCTTTAGTGGTTGAGGCCATTACAGGATATTTCTCTGCACAGACAGTTTACTTAACTTTTTTTTTCTGGAATAATCATTCTGTATAAAGAATTATTTCTGTAACAGAACATCTATGACAGAGTTCATGCATGTGAAATTATGATGTTAAATGTCTTTGAGACCTTTCAGCATGAAAAGAAGCATTTTCATTTGCATGGTAGCACCCCTTTAATAATTGACTGATATATTTATTAATGTTGATTTAAATGTTTTTCCACATCCTCACTGGCAAGTGTAATAAATGTGAGAGTAGCCTTACAAAGCTGCTTGTACATTGTAGTGCAAAGAAGGACACTTATTCTTCTCCAGAATTAAGTGTGTGACACTTCTTGAAAGCATGCAGCCTCAAACAGACCCAGCTGTGAGGCATGCTGCTTCACTTGGGTTTTCTCTTTCTTTGGGAAAATGCATCTTTATTAAGTGATAAAACACTAGAAGACTTGCTTTCAACCTGTATCCTTATCCTCTTTTTAATTTGTTGTAGCCAAGGCCTTGTAGTAGTCTGGGAGCTGAATCAGGAACGTCGTGGGAAGCCAGAACGGATTTATGTTTCCTCTGAGCATAAGGGCAGAAAAGTCACAGCTCTGTGCTGGGATACAGTTGCCCTTCGAGTTTTTGTGGGAGATCATGTAGGAAAAGTATCAGCCATCAAGATTAACACATCGAAACAAGGGAAGGTAAAGTGTTACATACTTTGATTGATCGTAATTCAAGTGGGGGGGGGGAGGAGGGGCCACCTGGTGATGATGATGTGTGGAATCTCAGTGTTTATTTTAGCAAAGTGGAGCAGAGCAGGACTTGCCAGCTGAAGTTCTGGTGTCTTTAACTATTGGGATGAAGAGCCAGTTTTTTGAGACAACCATAGAAATTCTGACCCATGAATCTCTCCCATCCTTATTCTATCTCTTTTAGTAATGCAACTTGAAAATGCTTTTAAATGTTCAGAATTAAAAGCTGGTCAAACTCGTGCTTTTTGGAATTTACAAGCATCTAAGTTAAGGGTTTGTTGTTTCTGAGTCTGTTGGATTCCTTAGACTCCAGTTTACAAGTTCAGCTGTTTGTTTTAATCCTCAATTCAGCTGTTGCTCAGAAAAAGAGCAGGCCCAAACTCTGATTTTGCTTGGCTTTGTCTGGATGCTTTCATTCTTAAACATCTGGATTAGATAAAATAAATGGTAGGTGGTCATTGAGCTACATCCTTTATATTTTGGGCAGAGTATACACCTGTTAGTGATAGCAACCTGATTTCTAGCCCTTGAGTGTTCTTTAGCTTTTACCACCACTGGGTCCTTTCTTTTTAGTCACTAAAAAGGAGCAGAACCTGGAAGTAGTTGTGTTCCTCCAGGTTGTTTCTAGTCCTCATGGAAGATTTTGATAGACAATTTACTTAAAAGTAACAAGACCATTATTACATTTAAAGAAAAAGCGGGAAAAAGTCAGATGTGGGAAGAGAGAGAGGAGAAAAGCGTAAAGCTCATGGAATCTGTGCCTGTTCACTCCTGTTAAAGGAGCAGGACTGTTGGATTTCTGAGATGATGCACTTTGTCATATTCCTAAGTAAGGAAAACAACTCTAAGTTGGCAAAAATGGTGACTGACAGCAATTTTGAATGCAGTTTCCAGTAGTTCTCTTACCCATACGTTTGAGACTGTTCTCATGCAAGCTGAGACACTGGTATGATAAACATTATGGGGATAATTTGTGGCAGGGTGACACAGAAGTTAAGTTTGTGAACAAACTAATTCCAACAGAAGGTTTTTTTTGTATCAATTAATCCCTCTGGTCTGTTTCCATAAGACTGCTAGTTCAACATACCTGTGGACAGAATTGGAAAAAAGCACAAAGCTTAGAATAGCAGGAATAAAACCCTCCCTTAATGTTAAAGAAGGAAAAAAAAACACCCCTTTATAAAGAAATATCAGGATGCTACAGAGATAGGACTTTTTTTTCTTAAATCTTCAATAGTGGTTTTGAGACAAGGAGGATTTAGACTCCTGTGTTTCTGAGCATTAAAGCCTTGCTTTGTAAAGACAGAGAAGAAAAGAGCTGCTCTGTCTTGCACTGTGTATTCATAATATACAGGAGTCTTTTCTGAACTTTGCAATTTTAACGTAATGAAACGGTCTTTACTTTGAACTGAAGACCGGCGTGTTTTCTTTTTTCTTTTTTTTTTTCTTTTTTAACTGTAGGCTGCTGCTACTTTTGTGATGTTTCCTGTCCAGATTATAACCACTGTAGATTCTCGTGTGGTTCAGCTTGATTATTTGGATGGAAGACTGCTCATATCTTCACTTACCCGCACTTATTTATGCGATACTGAGAGGCAAGTTCTGTTTTATTTCTGAAATACTGGACTTGAGAGTCACACACAGTTTCTGAAATGACATCAATGTCTCTTCACCTAGCCCATACTCCCTCATTCTTTTTCTGAAGATGCTGGAAGAGATAGTGTTGAAAGTTTTACTGAAATCATGATAAGCAATATCTTGTGTTCTCCCCTCAGCTACCCAGCCAGTCATTCTGTTGTAGAGGGCTGTTAACATGATTTTCCTTCCATAAATTCATGCTGACTATTCATAATCACTGTCTTATTTTTCATGTGATTAAAAATTGTTTCTGGGAATGTTCACACCCTCCCATCACTAGATTGAACAACTGGTTCTGCTGAAAAAACCCGCTTTGATCTGAGCATTCATTTCAACTAATGAGTATTTCTGTGCCCTGTCTTGTCTAAACGTTGGGCAGGCTTTGTAATATTCATCACAGATAGTTTCTCTTAAGCACTCAAACCAATTCAACAGCTGGGATTAAGTATTTTTTATTATTAAAGAAAAACAAAATTAATTAGGGCATTTATTTATGCTGCCTTATTTAACAAGTATATTTTTCCCCTCTAGAGAGAAGTTCTGGAAGATTGGTAATAAAGAGAGAGATGGAGAATTTGGAGCATGTTTCTTCCCTGTTGGAAAAAACAGTGGGAATCAGCAGCCATTAATATACTGTGCTCGACCTGGCTCGAGGATGTGGGAGGTGAACTTTGATGGGGAGGTGCAAAGCACACATCAGTTCAAGCAACTGCTCTCATCACCACCTCTTCCTGTTGTTACTCTCAGGTAGAAACATGACTGTTATCAGTGATAAACTTGTTTGGGACATCCTTAAGACTGAAAAGACTAAATGAACGCTTGCTTCAGTAAAATTTTAATCTTAGTTGTCATCCTAATACAGTCTCTTCTAAGAGGTGTAGCCAGTAATTGTCAAAAATGCCAGAATCTCGATTCTTCAGCTGTGTCTTTGTGACCAAAACGAATGCTGTTGTCATGAGACTATATTTATTTAAGCCAGCCATGTATTTGCAAGTTAAAGAATTTCAGAAAGTAATGTTATTGTAGTTATCTTTGTACTTGATGATAATTTTATTTTGCAGGCAGGATCCTCATTATACTGGTTCCAGCTGCTCTCCGCAATCTTTATCTTTCCCCAAGCTGCTGTATTTGACGTGAGTATTTGACAAGCATAGCTTCCTGTTGATAAAGTAGGCTTAAAAATTATATATTCTCCTAATATATATATCATCTTCAGTTTTTTTGTGAGAATTTCCCAAGTATCATGCTAAACCTGTTTCACATCTCACTTGCTGATCTTAAGCCAATGTCATTCCTGCGTATTTTATAATTTTTTTAAAATTTTACATATTTTACCACAATTGACTGTTGCTCCATTAACATTTGCTTTGGTTGCAGTGAACACTGTGTGGTGACCTGGACAGAAAGAGGCATTTATATTTTTCTTCCTCAAAGTGTTCAAGTCTTACTCTGGAGCGAAGTTAAAGGTAGGCTAAAGTTTCTTGAACTTTGCTTTGTAACATTGTCTGTTACACCGGTCATTTCTGAAGTCCTTGCCTGACATAGAACCTTTTCAAGCTCAATTTCTGCAGCTGGCTTGCAGAGTATTTATAAAGAACTTGTAACCTGTCTGGTATATTCTTGAATATTAACCATCTCCCTACCTCTTTCAGCCCACCCCTCTGTCCACAGATCTGAAAACATGCTTCTTGAGAAACAAAATGTGGTGTAGAGTGACTCATAAAATAGAGTAGTTAAAATACAGGTGGTTAACCTTCAGTATCCTTTTCTCTTTACTCAGGCTCATTGTCAGGTGTCCTGAAGGATATCTGTGAAGGATAATCTGACTGCTGAAATTTTAAAACCTGTGGGTTTTTTCCTAAAACCCGTCTAAATTGCATACGGGAATATATTTATTTGGCAGATGAGTGAACCCTCATAAATAGTTGTGTGTATGGTTATGAGCAGAGTCCTACAGTAGTTATTGTCTCAGTCTTTCCCCTTCTCCCCCATTTTGATGTTAAATTTGCAATATTGTTGTGGAGTGTTTGCATGCAGCATAAGTATTACATTTGAAAACTTCTGGAATGGCTAAAGTTGTTTTTTACCAATGAATATTTTCCTTCTGTTTCAAAGCTAACAATTAGGTGTTTGTCATCTTTATCAGGCTTTAATTTTTCATCTCAGAGCAAAAGGAAACTTTTTGGTTATTTAGTGTATTTTTTGAATGTTTTCTAGAAATGCAACTCAGGGAAGTTTTAACACTGTGTTTTATAGTGATTAGGTGCTAAATCAGCACTCAGTGTTTGTTTTCCCCTTGCCCCTTGTGCTTTGCACTCATTTGCAGTCAGTTGGGAATATGCTTCCACCTTCTTTCAGGGCCAGAAAGGAACGTTGATTAAGTTGATTCAGTCCTTCAGGTATTGCTCTGTGTGTGGTTTTGCAGATATTCAGGATATTGCAGTTCACAAGAGTGAGTTGTTCTGTCTGCATTCCAATGGGAAAGTTGTGCACCTCTCCCTTCTGGCGGTGGATCGCTGCATAGAGCGTCTGATGAGAAGAGGATTCTGGACCCTCGCTGCCAGGGTCTCTTGTCTCTTCCAAAATTCAATTGTTTCTTGCAGAGTAAGTAAAGACCTTTGTAAATGTGCGATGCAACTTCTCTGTCTTTTATGTCCCCCCTTCCATTAAGTTTCATGGTCACTAAGATTAATTTTGTTGTAGTTTTTAAAGTCATCTAAACATTATACTTTAAGGATGAAAATCATCCTGCATATATGGTATCTATTGTTTTCACACGTGCATTAGAAATAATAATGATTCTGTTTCACTCGGTGCTTTTAGGCAAGAAAGAATCTGCCTCTAGACAAGCTGGAGCACTTGAAGTCTCAGCTGGATGCTTCAACCCAGCAAGATCTCACTGTGCAACTGGAAGAACTGATTTCCAAGTTGGAGCCTCTAGATTCTGCATGCAGCAGTAGAAGGAGCAGTATTTCATCTCATGTACGTGTATTGATAGTGCCAAAAATGTTACCTACAGGTTTTATCTTTATGGCTTAAAGTCTCCTCATTGCTTACTTGCAAGATGAGGCTTTCATTTCTATTCTGTCTACTACAGTTCATAATGCTGCATTCCAAAACTAGGTGGGGTGAAGAGGTATGAAACACCACTGCATGCATTCTGTAAGCTCCCAGACTTCTGCCTCTTATTTTAGGGCTAATGGCTGAGATGTGGGCGAAGACTGATACGAAGATGACTTTTTCCTCAGCTCTGTTTAATGTTTTAATATGCTCTGGTAAAAGTAGTCTTGGTTATAAGTCTAGTTTTATGTGATGAAAATGAATGTCTGAGTGCTCAGAATTATCTTAGCCCTATTTAAAAATTGTCGCATTCCAAGAAGCTTAAGAAGAAAGCTCTAAAAAAAAAAATCAAAGCATATTTCTAATAAATATACAGCTGCTTTTCAAGAAAGGAAAAATAATTCAGAGTTAATACAATATCAGCTCCTGCTTTCACTTTAACAGTGTCTAAAAGGATAGTTTAAAAAGCCAAGTAATGTAAATACCATTTAGACGTTTCTCCTCATTAGCTACAGTGAAAGTAAACCATGTAGACTGACCATGAGCAAAATAATGTGTGTCAGTCCTGAAACTAACTAGTTTTGCAGGGTCTGTAATTGTGCTAGCTGGGTATAACTGACCAGTGGAAGGAATACACATTCTTGGGTATGCAGCTACAAAGGGGTGAAGTGACAGTCTTGGCTGCAGGACTAAAGCTGAAGTGGGTTTTGCCTTGCACTGAGTACGCTAGTTGTTCCACAGGCTGCTTTCCTAAAAGCAATTGCAGCATAGACTTCTTTTTGAAGTCACTGAACTGCACACTTGCTGGCATCTGTGTCCTTTTCCGTTCTGGATATGATAAAAGTACTCTGTTAAATAGGAGCTTTCCAGGTAGTTAATTATGAAATGCTCTGAGGTTATTTGTGTGGGTACAGTTGGTTGAGCTCATTGTAGAAGGTTGAACAAGGAAGTACAACTCACAGGATGTCTAACTCCCCTCCCTGGTCTGACAGGAAAGCTTCAGTGTCCTAGACTCTGGAATCTACCGCGTTATTAGCCGAAGGGGCAGTCAGTCAGATGAAGACTCATGTTCCCTCCACAGTCAAACCTTCTCAGAAGATGAGAGACTTAAAGAATTTCCTGTACATCATGAAGATGAGCAACTAGAACTGGGTAATGTTTCTTAATGAAAACACATTTGTGTAATGTTTGTTTTATCTACAAGAATTTGACTGGGTTGGCTCTGTGCTCTTACTTTCCACCATCAAGTTATTCATTATTAATACCTGTAAATTGAGCAATTGAAAGAGTCATCCTACCTTCCGATCAAAATCCTTCCTGAAGCATTTGGTTGAAAAACTGGCTCCACAGAAACCCAGCCTTAAAAGCAAAGAAAATCCAGAGGAACAAAACAAAAAGTCCAGAGGGCTTTACCAAGCATGGGCTTCACTCCAGCTGCCCCCTCTCCATGTTATAATTGAACATTAATGCTCAGATTCCTTAAGTTGTCTATTGTCAGTGTCAATTGAGCTTCAAGCAAGATTTGTTTGCTGCTAATATGCTTCTGTAATATTTGTTTCAAAAAAGAATTTCTTAATCTGGATTCTGGCTTACATTTCTTCAGGGAAAGCAGAAGGATTCTGATAAGTGTTCTTAACTTTCTTGCAGGGTTTCCTTTGTACAGGAGATTGTCTCTTACACATGTAAACATTAGTGTAGGAGTGCTAGAATAGTTAATAACTAACATTTAGCCCATGCAGGGAGCCTTTTTATTTCTTGACAAATATCTGGACTAAAGCTTGAGCGAGACTGTAATTGGTCTTGCTTTCTGCTCTGGTTGGGATTTGGAGGGGATGCAGAAACCTGGGATGATGAAGGTCTTGCTTAGTTCTAGGTATGGTAGAGAGGCTTTCCAATAAAAAAAGCTATTTTTTAGCTTTGAGGAGTAGATGCCAGTTGAGGATGGAGAGAATTTGAGTGCTTTGGAGAAAACTACAGTGAGGAGGCAGGGTGCAGAAATTGGTATTGACTCCCCTTCTTGTCAGTAGAGTTGTCCTGCTGACTAAGCTACGTGCTGTTGGTAGCACTTACCTTTACATGTGCCTCTTTACCTATATCACCATAAAAATAAGTAAGGAAATTCTGAAGCACATAATTCCCAACATTAAAAGTCAGAATTCAGGTGACTTAATTTTTGAATGTCAGAAGATAGAAAGGTTCTGTGTGTTCCACAAGAGAGGACAAATTTGATGACAAATTATTTCCAAGTAGAGAAGTTCTTGAAGCACGAGTACTTGATTTGGTATTTGGAAGAAATGGACTTAGTGTTTCCCTCCTCACAGTGACATATGATGTAACGAGTTTTTAGGTTTCTAGTCTGCATAATGAACAAAAGCAGCCTTATTTACAGCCAGTTGTAAAGTCAGTTGTGACCTTTAGACACTGTCAAGAGAGATTCTGAGGGTAGATTTTCTGTAACAGTGCAGCATCTTGTCAACACTGTGGTTACTGCTGATTGTTGCAGAGTGCTCTGTCATCCTGGCTTAAAGTGATCCATTTTTTCTTGTTGACATCACTTCAAGATACAGTGTGTGTTTGTACCAGGAAATTATTAAGCAAAACACTGTCAATACTGTTAGGGATATAGGAGAGAAAAGGAAATAGTGATTCTGTATTTCCTGTGATTCTTATCAAAAGCCGGAGAGTTGTGGGTGCACTTAGGTTTATAAATCCTTTCAAATAAGAGAGTGATTTATACCCTAATCATGGCTTATGTGTCTCTCTGATCACATGTGATTTAGATTTTGGAAATCATGGTCACAACCAACTTTACAATCAGTTGTGAGTTGATGTATGCCACAGTACTAAATTTTCCTACATGTATAAATAAGTCAGTTGATTAAATCAAGATTTTGTCCTCTAAATGGAGTGTAAGTCTACTTTTACTTAGAAGATTGTTTCCGTACTGTTGTTGATCATTATTTGCCTTGCTATAAAGCCAGAACACTATTAATAAAGCAGACTTACTAGGTTCAAAGTCAGCAGTAAAACAGCCCTTGAAACCTGGGTCCGTGCATTCTTGAGTATTAAAAAGGAAAGTATAGTGGGCAGGTTATCCATTAATGAATTAGCGACTTACGGTTCATTTCACTGTTCCATTTTTTTGCCAGGCCACTGTTTCATGACTTTTTATTTCAATTCCATTTGTCAGAGAACGTAGCTCATGCATCTGTGGTGGTTGAGGCTGACCGGAATGAGACATTTCTCCCATTCAATATTCCTTTGTCATTCCGTTCCCCATCTCCTCTCGTCTCTCTCCAAGCTGTCAAAGAAAGGTAAAACATGCAGCAGGTTCACTCATCCATTACATCTTGCCCTCTTCTTTGTAGCACTGTGGTTCAGTTCATACTCTGTTCTGCAGACATGTACACCTGAACTGAAACACCAGAGATGCAGTCAGGTTTTCCAGGCAGTTTAAGTCTTCATCTTGGCTCTAGTGAAGATACAGAGAGCTGCTGGTAACTTCAGTGGAGCCAAGACTTCAACCTCAGTTTTAAACAGTTAAGAGTTGTTAAATGTCTAGGAATGCTTACTGTTACCCTGTAAAATCTGGGTGTGGTTTCTATTCAAAGGAAAATTTACTGAATATTGTTTTGGGATTTTGCCTTTCTGGATCTTAGGGAGAAGGCTTCTTATGTTGCTTGGGGACAAACATTAAAATATTCAAAGCAGATAGATATTGCTAAAACACACTTGCAAAGTTTATCCCCACATAATAAGTTCAGTGAATCTAATTGATTTCCCAAACACTTATGGAATAATGGTAGCCTATACCTGCTGCAATTAGATCTGTGTCTGTTTTATGTATAGATCACATTGGTGTTTTAAAACGTTTTTATTTAATAGTGGGGGAGGATGTGGGTGTACAAATCCAAAGGAGATGGTGTTAAATACATAACTTAAAATTTTTATAGAAGTGCTGTATGTTAATTACTTAGCTAAGATGTCTCTGGCCTGGCAATGGTCTGAAAAATTGTACAGCCCTCCCTTGATCATTTCAGTATGTAAATCGTGTCCTGCAGCAGAGAATTGTAGCTGCTTGCTCTCAGCAGTGTGAGACTCTCAGAATAAACATCAGAAGTGCATGCAATGTTTTGAGTTCTTTCTAAACCATAAGCAGCCTTGAGGACTTTACTAGTAATAAGTGTTTCTGCTAATAATGAAAGCTACATTTTCAGCTATTCACTTCATTCAATTAAAATACTATCATATTTACATTAATTTTTACAAGTCTAGCTTTAATCCTTCTATACATTCAAGTCCAATTGTTTTGCTAAATTTGAATCCTTTCTGCCTTCTGCAGCAAGCTTCAGCTTTTGCTATTCCTTGTTAAAGATGCTGGGTTGGGGTTTTTGGGATTTTATTTTTTTTTTAAGTTCTAGAGCAAAAAGCTAATTTTTTTGTTCAAAATTTATTGACATAGTTCTCTTCATGGCAGTGGTAGAAATAATTGAGTTCTGGTATGTTCATTTAGCTTTCTCTTCAATAAAATACCTGAAGAAATAGGGACTGCTGAGTGAAAAGGACATTGTTGGTGAGCTTTGTAACCTGAAGAATTAATTTGAAGCATTGTAAAGTGGTTTCTTACCACCAAGAGTGACATAATTTTCTAAAGATGCTTTATGTTTACAAGTTTTAAAATGCAGTGTAGCCAATCTGCATTTATTTGCATACGAATTACAAATACATGTCAAAATGTATGGCTAATATTGGTATGTGATCCTGCTTCTCCAGCAGGAATGTTAAATACTTCAGGTTTCTGTTCTGTGATGAAAACATGATAGTGAATTTTGAGCAGGTTCTTAGTAAGTTTTGTTCCTGTCGGTCATCACTGCTCTTATCCTTTTCTCAAGAGTTCTTCAGATTACAGAATCTCTGAAATGATGATTGGAATGAAAAGAGTACTTGGTTTCTTTGCTTCTGAACCTCTGATTTTCGATGTTTGAACTTGTGATTCCTAGTGTTTCCAGCTTTGTACGTAAAACCACAGAGAAGATTGGCACACTTCACATAAGTCCTGAATCTAGAGGGAAGCATGAAGCAAAGGATGATGAGCAGCTGCCAGAACTAACTCTTAGTCCAGTAGCATCTCCCCAGGAAGAAAAAGAGTGAGTGCAAAATCCCATTTTCTTAGCAGTTGTATTTGCTGGGTGTCCTGGGGATAGCAACCTAAGAAAAAAACTCTTTTGAGCAGAATGAGGAACTTGGCATTAGGTTTTTCCAGCTGCCTTCATTTGTGTGGTGGATTTCAGTGGTTCTCCCAACTCCTTTCTTAGAGCTGATGAGGCAATGAACACAGAGCTAAGTAATTTCATATTCCAGTGCTAATTTACCATTTTGGACTAGCTGTTATGAAGTGGCACGGTACGGTTTTTGTTCAGTACCTGCAGAAATCTACTGTAGCTGGGGTAGAAGCAAATATAGAAAGCCATAAAAATAGTATTATCTTTTGCTCTTCATGCCCAATTTATCCATAATTTCTGTTGAGCTGTTCCTTCTTACAAGTGAAAGCTTTGTATTTAGTAAACAAATTAGTGTTCAGGAAATTTTTCAGGAAACCCTCACTTAAATTATTTAAGTTAATACTTCAGATAAGACTAAAATCAATGTGCTTTTCTAGGTCAGAACCCCAGAACTGCCAGCTTCCTGAGGAGGACTGTCTGAGAGATCTCAAGGCTGCAACAGCAGAAACTATGTAAGCAGAGAAACTTTTTACTGTCTAAATACATTGGGCATTGGCAGAAAACAAAATGATTGGGGTTTTTTAAATTTTTCTTTTCATGTTGTTTTACATGCATGTATGAGGGATGCTCTGAATGTCTAGTAACATAACCTGAAAGGGTCTCATTTGGTGAATGATTTGATTCCTCTTTTCAAAACCAAGCAAAATACACTAAAAGCTCTTCTAGCATTACCCCTTTGTCTTAAGTACAGACATAGTTTAAAAAAATCAAAATCACAGATAAAAATTAATTCTGAAAGAAATCCTAGGGAACTCAATGTGCTGGGATCAAATGTAGACAGTGTGAAGTAGCCTAAATTCTGTTTGACTCAAATTCACAAAGAACACAACCATTGACTCCAAGTCAAGTGTAGGAGTATAGTTAAGCAAAGCGTATTTGAAACTTCACTTATGACATGTTATAATTGTTAAACTTAGCAACTTCTTTCTTATGCTGCAGAGCCAAGCTCCAGGATCCCCTGGTTTTGTTAGAACCTCAGTGTATGAGAAGGGTCTTAAAGGAATGGCTTGTCTATCTAGAAGAAAAATTCAGCAAGGAGCATTCTGCCTTGTCTGCTGAGAAAAGCAAGACTGTGTGTGCTGAGGAACAGAGGGCAGTCCTGGAGGAAAACCTGCAAGTGGCTCCAGCTGACAGAGACCCAACAGACAAGGAAGAAAGTGGTATTTTGGAAAACTGCATTGAAAAGGAGACTGCTGATGAAACCTGTGCTAGCAAAACCACGTGTGAGAATGGTACTCATGTGATGGTGCCTCTGGGCTGCAGCTTTCAGGTGTCTCCTCCCTGTGTCATAGAACCAGATGTTCTGAAAGACCTCGTGGAGTTGACAACTTTGTGCTTTGAGCTGCGTGTGTTTTCCTGGGGGAGTGGTGAGGCTGAGGAGAGCTCTGAGGGAAGTCTGCCACCAGCAGCTTCAGCAACCTTGGCTTGTAGGTTTATGCAAAACTACTTCTTCCTTTTGGATTTAAAGAGAGTAAAGCAGTGTATTATAACCACGTGTGCCACCAGTCCTCATGTGTGGGAAGCATACATTGCAGGATTGAAAGGTAAATAATGAACACTGTATTGCTTCTTAAACTGAAAATAAGACTGTTGGGGAGAAAAAAAAAACCCCAAACCTTGAAGACACTCATAATTGTGTCTGCATGTTTTCCTTCTGTCCGTGTGGTGTGGCAGGGGGTGGATGCTTGGTGTGTGGGAGTTTTTGGTCTGGTTTTGGGTTGTTTGGTTGATTGTTTTTCCCCCAGATACTTCCCTTAGGAAGAACTTAGCTCAGCTGGTTACAACACACTGCTGATAATCCCAGCATTGTGGGTTCAAGCCTTGTATGGACCATTCACTTGAGCTGGACTTGATCATTGTGGGTCCCTTTCAACTCAGAATAACCTGTGATTTATTAAAAAAAAAGCATTGCTGGCACCTTGGAGAGAGATTGTTCTCCTCCGTTTTGCAACTTTGAACCTGTTAGTTTGGATGGACCTTGTTGATTGAACACTGTAGTGATCCCAGCCTATTTTCTAACAAACATATGAGCTTCTAAGAGCAAAAGCATTGTAATTTCAATCACAAGTCTGTAAAAACAAGGCAGAAGGGAGGAGAGGGGGAGGGGCTTCAGCATTTGTACTGGAAGACTCAGCTTGTAAAGGAATGTGGTTAATATGAAATAAAACTGAATGGAATAGATGGTTCCATGCAGATAAGTAGCTTGTGATCACTTCACTCTTCCCTGTTCCACAGAAATACTTTATCTTTTTGATGCCTCTTTAGTTTTGTTGAAAAAAAGCTTCATGATTATATTGGAAAACCATATCATGTTTTCTGTTCTCTGCACTTAGCTTCTGCCTTATGAATTTCTTTTAAGAGTGAATTAAAGCCTTAGCATTGATTCTGATCCAGCAGAGAGTAGTTAAACAACAGAATCTTGCTTTAAGGGTTAGTGTTTGGTGTGTGTTCCTGGGATTCTCTTCACTGTTTGGATTCTGAGAGCCCTAGAAGTGAAAGCAGCGTATGCATTCCCAGTTTGTCCTTAATTGTACTGCTCTTGTGCCTGGAGATGAATACCTGCATTTCCTCAGGATTGAGGTGGGTGTTGAACTTCCCATGGAGGCAGTGATAGCTGGTGTTCAGCAGAAGGACAAAAGGAGGAGCAGGACACATGAAGGAAAAAAAGTTGCCCAGGTCTTGTAACCTGTGCACTGATTTTATTTCAGAGCTAACTTGTCACAGTCCAGTGGCTTTAGCAATGGAAAATGAAGAAATGTTGAAAATACTGAAGCTGCTGCATGATCTAGGGCCGTGGGATGACAGCCCACTGTTGCTGGCACATGCTCAAAGGTTTGTACCCAAATCTACTTTTTCTTAACTTCCTGGCAGGAATTGCTTCACTTACCATGCCATGAAGATTTCTGGAATCCTTTAGAGAGATCACCTTTTAATACTATATGGAACTTGCAGGAGATCTTGCAAAAACTATTGTGCTGTTCGGTACTGAAAATAGTTTTTATTTTCTCTTTCTCCAGGCTTTATGAAAAATTTGGGGAAACATCTCTTCGGCCTTTGATCAAGTTCCACCCCTCTATTTTGCCTTCTGATATTAAACAGCTTTGCAGGAATGATCCAGCTCACTTTTTAGCATATTTAGATAGTCTGGTGAAATCAAAGCCAGAGGATAAAAGGTGAGGGGAATTTCATCGGTCTTCTCCCTTTGTCATGTAGCTGTGTGGAGGGTTTTTTTGTTTTGGCTTTTGGGGACATTTCTTTTTGTTTCTGTATCTGCGTGCTTGGTGTTCTTAAGCATTAGGTTCCAAGTAATTCTTCAAGTGTAACTGGCCTACTGGAGTTTTGGTTAGGTTAGTATCTAGTTTTAAAAGAGGCTTCCTAAATAATACTTTTGATGGAATTGACTTTTTTTGTTCCTGTGTCTGCAGTTCAGTTTACTGGGGTTAGATGGCATTTAAAAAAAAAAACCCAAGCAAAAAAAGAAGTCCAAACCAAATCTGGGGGAACTCAACCTGCAAACTTGATGTTCTGTGGTCGCCTCAGTTTCTAGAAACAGAAATCATTTTAGGCTTTTCCACATCTAATTTTACATTCCCCCCTCCCCCCCACTTCTTTTTATTTTTTTTTAATTTGTCCACATACAATCTCTGCTTTTCCATATCTGGTATATTTAAAATTGGTAGGACTTGTTTTTTAGTATTTGTTTTGCTTTCCAGGCCACTTCTCCTTAGGTCTCTTCTGCAGCCAGAATCTGTACGGTTGGATTGGTTGTGCTTGGCAGTTTCTCATGATACTCCACAAAGGGCAAACACTGTGGATGAAGAAGGAAAGCCCAGGTAAAGCGGGTTTCACCCAAGGTCCTGAGTGCACCAGAAAGATTTAACAGGTCTGGTTTTGGGTTAGATTTTGTGTGCAAGTTTGGATCACTGACTCCTTGAAGCATTTTGCAGAGTTCAGTAGAAATTAGCAAAAGATTGAATAACTTTTATTTGCAATACTTTCCAGAGTGACTGCTCTACTGAGACTGCACATGGTGTTTCATTCATTTTTCCTCCTCTCTTTTCATAAATCTGCCATAATGTTCTGAAGAAAATCAGTAGTGCTTTAAAACTGAATTTCTCATCTTCTAGGCCACGATCACATTTGTTTACTTGGGGCTACAGCCAGCTCATTCTGCTCTTGATTAAACTCCCAGCTGATTTTGTTATGAAAGAGAAGATGGCTGACATCTGTAAATCACATGGGTAAGGAGAAAACTTGGCAGTTCTTGATACTTGGTTAGTGGGTATTCTGACCCTGAGAAGATACAAATGTAAATGACCTATCTGCTTCTTGTTTGGACAGGGTTTTTTTAAAAACCTTTCATTTTTTGAGGGTGAATATTGAATGTCTGATTTAATGTGCCAGTTGGGAGGTATTCCTCATGTCCTTACTCTTTCTGACATTGATTAAATTTAGTTATTTTGTCTTCATTGATACTCAAATGGGCATGTGATTGTTCTTGACTTTGGTTTGAACTGAGTATTTGATTCCTGGAAATCTTTACTCTCTTATTCAAGGTTTTGGCCTGGATATCTTTTCCTATGTCTGGAGCTGGATAGAAGAACAGAAGCCTTTACTAATATCGTTCATTTGGATGATTTGAGCCTCTTGAATGGAGAAGGTGGTTAGTGATCTCTAAGCTGTTTAAACATACTTCTGTAATGTAGGAAGTGCCCTTATGTAGTGGCTTGTCCAAAGATGAGTTGAGCTTTTATTTTCTGAAGTGTTTTTGTAGCTCTAACAGTGTGTAGTATAGCATATTTGAAACACATAAATGGGTGTTATACTCTTGCATCTTCATGCTCTGCTTTGTGAAATCAATTGTGCTAGAAAATGCTTAAAAGTTAAAGGATGTTGATTTGTTTATCAGTTGGGAGTAAAGCTAACCTTGATGTTGTAGACAGAGGAATAGGAAGCCTTCCTGCACAGCACAGAACTTCCCCACTGCATGTGCACAGACCTAAAGTTAGGGTGAGCAAAGCATTGTACCACAAGGCAGAACTTGGGAGAAAATTCAGTACAGCGCTAAGATGGACAAAACTTTGTCTCTTGGCTTAATCCAAAGACTTGAATACTGAACTAGTGTGAAGCTATGTGTGTTCACCACTAAATCTTTAACACTGAGTGAGTCAGGGCAGTACATTTCTGCGCACAATTTGCTTGTTGATAATGCTTGGTTTCTTAAAATCTTCAGAGAAAAACGGTAGCTAGCTTCCCTTTTAAATACAAATACAGTTTAAATAGTAGTCTTAGAATAACCCCTGTTTTATGAATAAACAAACTCATTTTACATATAGGTTCCACTCCAGAGACTATAGAAGAATGGAAGCTTGTTCTGCATCTTGCACGGAATCACAGCACAGCTTTCCACCACCACAGCCCACAGAATGGGAATGCTGTCAGCAACGGGGGCCCGAGCTGCCCAGACTGCATCACTGTGGAAAATGTTGCTCTGCTGCTGGCCAAGGCCATCGGCCCAAATCGTGCCTTGCCTCTCTTGCAGGAGTGTGGCTTGACACTAGAATTGTCTGAGAGATTTACTGGTGTCTGTGAGATACTGAGAATCGCTGAGAAAAGGCAGAGGTAAGAGATGTGTCAGCAGAAGATCCTCACTATTTTGGGGTCTCCTCTGTGCTTTAAACTTCCTTTTCGGTTAACAAGAAGGTGAAGTGCTTCACATTTTTGCCTTCAGTTTTAGACTCATCTGAAAGCCTTCCTATTATTTAAGAGCTGTGTGTTTTGCAGTATGGGCACTTTAAAATAGAAAATGAGGAAACAGGAAATCATACATTAAATTGTGTATGTGAAGGAGATTCCCTGAAAGAGATCTGTCCTGCTGAGACCTGTACAGACTCTGATCTCTTCTATTAATTCCAAAGGTGTGAATGGTGATGTCAGGATGTTACTTCTGAAATGCAGTCATGTTTCTTACAAACTTCTCTTTGACAAGCAAGCCAAAATTCTGTTGTTCTTTCTGTTGTTTGCTTTCTTATTAAAGAAGACTTTTTTGTTTGACTTTTTTTTTTCCCCTTTGCTTTGATTGCAGAGCGCTGATTCAGTCCATGCTGGAAAGGTGTGACCGGTTTTTGTGGTCTCAGCAAGCATAGAAAAAAACTTGGGAGAACTCTGGGAACATTTTATACTGTAATGACTGTATATTCAAGTGCCTCTTAAATTTCACAGGCCCTTAAAAATAACAAACTCCTGTCTAAAAGTTCAGTTATACAGAGCCAGTCTCCATCTTGCAGGTATCTGACCTGGAAGTGGTGATAATTCTTCCTTATTTCTTTGGCGATGACTTTTGAATTGCAGAACATAGATCAAAACAAGCCAGTATTTATCTTGAAATTAAGGTCACAGATTTCCAAAATGAAAATTGCTGAATTTATTTTCTCAGCCTATAACTTAAGTGTTTAGGGATATGAGTCCCTAAGTATTAAATTATGGTGTATAAAATTTTTTTGTTTCATTGTTTGCAAACATGAGGAACCATTGCTGGGAAGTATCTAAGCCTGTATTTGTTTAATTTTCCATTAGCTTAACATTGACCTTTACTGTTGCTTAGAAATGTCTGTTATGGTACTCCTTGGTGTTTTCCCCTTCTGAAGTTATATGTACAAGCCTTGCCTATTGGAAATACATTAACCAAGCCTTAAAATCGGAGGGGAATATTTTTAAGTAGAGGATTTATGGCCAGAAATGCTGATTAACAGACAAACTTCTTAAATGAACTCATTGTTAAACTACAAGCACAGTATTTCTAAATTGCTGATATCTTTGTACACTGTGACCACAGACATCAGTTGTGATACTCCAACAGACCTCAGGACAAGGGAATTAGAATCAGAGTCATTTAAGTTGCAAAAGACCCTGAAGATCCAACCCCCAACCATTAGCCTAGCACTGCCAAATCCACCACTCAGCCATGTCCCAAAGTGCCACATCTACAGGACTTTTAAATGTCTCCAGGGATGGTGACTCCACCACTTCCCTGGACAGCCTGTTCCAGTACTGGGCAATGCTTTTGGTGAAGAAATGTTTCCTATTCTCCAATCAAAATGTCTCCTGGAGCAACTTGGGGCTGTTTCTTCTTGTCCTATCCCTTGTTACTTGTGAGAAAAAAAACCCCATCCCCACCTGGCTGCAGCCTCCTT
>VXBU01005773.1:396424-434073 GCA_013400315.1 Bombycilla garrulus
GGTGCCGTTGCTCACGCCCTGGTGTGTTGGGCAGAGTGAGGCAGCACAGCTGGGCTGGGGCGGCACCAAGCAGCTTCACCGTGGAGCCTGCACTGGAAATTTTCCTCTAACAATTGTCTTACGTTCTGCTGGTAAGCACAGCTTTCTCTGATAGATAACCTTTCAAAGTTTAGCTGCAAACTTGCAGTGTCACTGTAACACAGCTTCTTGGTATTTTTCTCAGCATTCTCAAACGCTGGAACAAATTCTCTCTCTAATATATATATATATATATATTAGTTTAAGTATTATTATTTTATTCCCTACCTTGTTGCTCACATTTTTTAAGTAAACATGGAACATAGGTCTTTTACTCCCAAGTAGAGAGCTAATCTTGTGTTTTAGTGTGGTGAAATAAAGAGATTTTCTCTTTTGGATTCTGATCAAGTGCTAATGGCAGTCCCATCACTTGCTTCTTTTTTATATGTCATGGTAATGTCATGCCTTAAAACATGATATTTTCTGAACTCTGGTTGAGTGTCTGTTTCTGTTGAGATAGGGAGCAATTTGCATTTTCTTGCAAATGTGACCTTTTGCTCATTCTACAGCAAATCACTGCTATCCTGAATCACCAGAGAGGCTTGCTGGCCTTCTCTCATTGGGAAACAAGGATTATTGGTATTAAGTGTTGGCAGATAACAAATTTCTTGTAGTGAGTTTGTCATCTCTTTGATCCAGTTCTCGTGCTGTGGGAGCACATTTGATTTTGCACTTGGAAATTGTAGAGGTCCATTTACTTCTCCATTCACTTTCTCCACAGGATGTTGCTTTATTCCTTCAGGAGTTCAACGCCCCTGATATATTCATGGGAGTTTTTGCCAAATCCAAATGCCCTCGCCTAACTGTAAGTATGGGCTGTCAAAAAGCTCTCCTCTGTTAATTGCAACAGTAGATAGCTCTGTACATGCATTTACATTTATTTCCCTTCTCTCATTGCATGTATAAGGGAAACCAAGAGAAAACACAGGATCAAGTTTTAAAATTCCTATTGTCTCTGTTTTTGACATGGTCTAATCAGTAAGAATTTTGGTGATGCTGAAGCTGGTACATGTCTGCTCACACATCCTCATCTAGATGCACTGATGAAGGACTGAGTTTATCAAACACAGTTCTAAGATCTGTTATAAAACCCAGCAGTCTGGTCCTTTTTTTTTTCCCTTTTGACTCGTTTAATGATAACTGAGCTGAAATGGTCATGAATTTGTTTAGTCAGAAGTATGGCAGTGTGGTGGTTTGACCCTGGCTGGAGGCCAGGTGCCCACCAAAGCTGCTTTGTCACTCCTCTCCTCAGCTGGACCAGGGGAGGAGAAAATACAACAAAGAGCTCATGGGTCAAGATAAGGGCAGGGAAAGATCAGTCACCAGTTGCTGCGATTTGTCATGGGCAAAACAGACTCCACTTGGGGACATTAATTTATTACTTATCAAATCAGAACAAGATAATGAGAAATAAACAGAAAAAATATTACATAAAGTAATCTTTGGAATTGTTAAGGCGCCAATACTGTAATTTTTTTTTTAATTTTCCACTTATTTTTATGTCACTGATTGCCAGCTTGTGCTACACAGTGCACTGCAGGACTCAAGACAGGATTTTCAAAGGTATTCAGTGTTAATGTAAATCCTCCTTCTCAGGAGTTACCAGATGCTTTACTGCAGGAGATGAGTAGAGACAAATAGAGCTTTGGAAGTTCAGTACTTGGCCTTTGGAAAGTACAACCCAAACTTGCAAGTGAGTGCAAATTGGCTGCCACAGCTACTTTCATGAAACAGTGTTTGCTGGAGTGCCTGCTGTAATTTAGCAGAGGTAATAGCATGTTAATAATTAAGAAGACAATATTAGTGGAGAGAGTTGATTTCTGACTTTAAATAGCTGCAAACTAATGACTCACTTTGTTTTAGCACCAGCCACCTGCAGGTATTTCAGAGCCCTTTAGACAAGTGTGCATCTTCTTAATGATTATCTTGGCATGAATATTCTGATGGGATGCACTGCTTTGGGGTTTTTTATTTTAATTTACTTTAGATCTCTTTAATCAGAAAATGGGCTTTTCTGGAAGCTTGTATTAAGATCCCTTTCTTTTGTGAGCAGGTGAATATCAGTGAGGGTCACATTTATGTAGTGACATTTTTGTTTTAGCACTCTTTTTTGCTTTAATAACAGGGCTGTCAGATTAGCTTCAAAACAGTACACAAAGAATATGCAAGCAGAGCTGATTTCAAGATATATTTGCTTTTATGGAACACCCTAAAACATAAATATCTGCATAGTAGCTGAGTGTATGTTAGGCTAGTCTGATAGAACAGAAAAATCTGTATGGAATCTGTGGAAAAATTTGACTCTTTGTCATGGAATCAGTGGGTCATGCAAGCTTGGAAATCAAACTGGAAAACATCTTTGAACCTCTTTTGCTTTTGTCTTATGGCTCTGGAAGTGAAATGATGGACTTGGAGTTGTCTGATTATACTGTGTTTTGACTTTCCAGGAAATCTGTGTGGGAATATTAGGGAATATGGCCTGTTTCCAGGACATCTGCATGTCCATTAGCAAAGATGAGAATCTTGGGTAAGTGTCTGTATGAATTATACATGAACAGGTACTGCTTGTTTGGGCTCACAGTCAGGAAATTCGTGTTAGAGAAGGATGTAAGCTTGCCTGCCAAGCCTCATCTTCATTCATAACTTTTGGGTGACCATGTTTGTGTGGGAGGTGCTCAGGAAAGGAAGAAAGGACACAGACCATTTTTGGGGGATTTTTAATCACCAGTCTGGTTGGTTTCTAAGTTTGGTTGTCTTGAGACACTGAAAGTGCTTGCACAGTTAGGAAAAGCTGGCTTTAATCTCAGAACATGGCTGCAGTTGTGAAATTAACCTTTTTATACCTTTTTTAAAATTGAAGATGTATTTTATTAAGTTTTTTCCCCCGCATTTTCTCCTTAAAGCCAAGTGTTACTGCAACGTTTATGTGATTCAGACTCCCCAACTCTTCTGGAAACAAGCAGGTAGGACATCTCAGAAATTAGTGCATCTTTGGTGTAGTTCTTCTATGCTCTGAGGCCTGGGAGAAAACTGAGAAGTGGGCTCACTGTTTTATTATCCTCTCATCCTTTCCTTTTATTGTTTCTGCATTGTTGTGGAGTCACTTCGCTGTGAGTTAGCTTCCTGTTTCTGTTTCCACTGTCATTGTTTTGGATTTACACTTGTACAGCTGAAAGGAGGGAACTGGTTTCTGATTTGTTACATGGGGAATTCTTGCCTAGGTTGTTGTTAACTTGCCTCTCCCAGCCTGAGGTGGCCAATGTCTGGGTGGAGAGGATCCGAGAAAATCCCTCTGTGTATGACTGTGTTTGCTTTATCATGTCCAGCTCTACAAATGGTAAGTTGCCAAAACAGGCTGGGATTTAGTGGGTGTTTGCTGAAGAAAAATAAGAACTGAAGTTTGCAGTTTCAAAGACAAGTATTTTCAGTTGGGTTAATTTATTTAAAATAAAGGAAACCTCGTGAGTTTAAAGGACACCAAAACAAACATGCTCTGCCTTTCCAGGTTTGTAAATATATATAAAACCAACCAGAAAAGCACTCATAGAGGAAGAAGGAAGCTCTGGGGGGGGAATCAAAATATGTTTAATTGAAGAAATTGTTATTTGCCACAATAAAACATAGGACATAGTCCTCATTCAAGGATATACATATGTCATTTTTGAACCCTGAAACAAGAACTCATTTAATGTATTTTTTTCAAGTCAGATATGAGATTTCTATTTTTAAAACTACCATATCTGTGGAATGTGAACGAGGGGAATGGTTCAGTTACTCTGGCAGCTGAATACTGTGCAGGCTTTGGGCATGCAGGCAGTGCTACACAAATCTCTCTTAGCACTAATTTATCAAAAACCACACCAGCCAGCTAAAAATGGGAATATTTTGAATAGCATTTATGTTTAACATCCAACTCAGCTGTAACAGCAGTTGTCATTTGTCAAGGAGTCCTAATAATACAGCTTTTAAAATTTTTAAGTCAATTTTTTTATGCCAGTTCTCAGAAATCCTTCTCTATCCAATTGAAATAACAGATGTGTTTAAGCAAAATGCAGATTGGCAGGTGGAAAATTAGCGTAAAACTGCCTATCTAGGAACAAATCTTGAAAAGTTTTACTTCAGAAGCAGAAGTTAGGACTTTTCAGGAACATGGAGTCTTTTTGCAAAATAAAGTTACTGCTTCACATGTGGCATGACAGGGTAGAAGGTGTCAGTGGGCCTTCCAACAATCCCTGTGTGTCAAACTCTTTACCTGGTCTATGCCACATAAAGGAACTACACCTAGCAACCTGTGGTAGGTCACGAAGAAAATGAATTTATTTCAGTCCTGAATTTACTTAGAATATTTGTATATACTAGCATTTTGTGAGCTAATTTTTGCTCTTCACTTTTAGTCTTGTTGAAATAAAAATAACATTCTCGTGCAGTTGAATTGCTGGTGAAAGTGGGTGAAGTGGTGGACAAGCTCTTTGATCTGGATGAAGAGCTGATGTTAAACTGGATCAAAAACGGCACTTGTCGCTCTGTGGGACCATCTGTAGATGATTCCCCTGAAGAACTTCCAGACTTTAAGATTGTGCCTTGTATCCTTGAAGCAGCCAAGCAAGTCCGGTATGGGAGATTTCTTTTTGGTTTCATGGCTGGGGAGATTCTTTATAACCTTGTAGTGCTCCTGCCCAAACATCTTGGTGTTAGTGGGAGCAGCTCAGTTTGACAGATCACTGGGATATGTTTTCCTGGACTTATGGTTTGAAATGAGTCGACTTGGTTGTTTGCAAAGGGAATGGCAGTAGTTGCTGATGGGCTTCTCTGTGACCAAAACACAGAATATAAGCTCAGTAAGCAGCACTTGAATTTGTCTTTTTGCTGTTTGTTCTGTGTAGATCAGATAACCCAGAAGGACTGGATGTTTATATGCATATCCTGCAGCTCCTGACCACGGTGGATGAGGGTATCCAGGCTATTGGTAAGAACCTGGAATTGCTATGTGTGGGGGGACCAAGAGAGGCCATAACTTCTGGATCACCACATATCTGTTGGGGAGAACAGGAATTCACGTACCTGGATTAAATTTGTTGGGTTGGTGGGTTCTCTTCCTTTCTTTCTCAAGTGCAGGCTCCTGATGGAGGAAAAGATACTTGGAGTTTGCTTTATGACCTCGTTTGCCAGGAGCTTTGCCAGCCAGATGATCCACCCATCATTGTGCAGGAGCAGAAGACCGTGCTGGCCTCTATTTTGTCCGTGCTGTCTGCTATGTTTGCTTCACAGACAGAGCAGGAATACACCAGGATGAGGAAAAGCAAGTCATACTTTTTTCTGTTCTTTTTTTTTTAAAGTTAATATTTACAATTAGCTTTATGTGGGCATGGAAGGTGGTTCAATTCAGTGATATTGCATGCAGTAAGACTTTCCTGGTTACTCCCTGGTTACTCAAAATCACAGCTAGCCCAAAGTTCAGTTGCTGGGTGGGCTGTAAATTCTGAGGAGTTACAATACCAAAATCTACAGATTCTACTCAGTCTTCTCTATTGGGTAAATTAGTGAAAATTGCAGAATTCATTTTTGCTAAAATATAGTAATACATTATTACATTATTATTTTATACATTATATATACTACATATAATTTTATGTAGGTTTTTTAATTGTTTTTTTAGTAGGGGGAGATTCTGCACTTACTTAAATCCCTCTATCATTTCTTACATTTCAATCCATGGACAAGTCTTTAGAATTAAAAGCTTGTCTTGAGAATGTGAGTCAAAGTCACCTGCAGCAGAAAGATGCTGTGCAGTTTGCTTTGCCAGACAGGATTATCTGGATGCAAATTTAACATACTGCCCTCACTGGGTACTACTAAAGACAGTTTCCTCCTCATGTTCTTTACACTGGCATATAGTTTTTTATAGATACAGGTCAGCCTGCAGGAAAATTTATTTGGGTTTTCTACAACATTTCCACTTGCTTCTTTAAAACTGTCTTTGAGTAGCAAAACACAACACTGTCAGAATATACATTCCTATAGCTTTTGTGTAAAATCTGATGGTGTGTTTCAAAATTCTAATGCCTTGAAAGGATGGACAAGAATTTTCAGTGTTGAAGTTCACTGTTCTTGTTATTTTTCATTAAGATATGCCACTGATTGGGAGCTTGATTCGTATTTTACAATACATGGAGGGCTGTGGAAAGAGAGCTGTTGATAACTCCAAGGAGTCTGAGCAAGAGGAAGCTGGAAGGACTGATGTAAATGAGGAAGATTTCCATTTAAAAATTTTGAAGGATATTTGCTGTGAATTACTTTCCAATATGCTTCAAGAACTAACCAAGGTAAGAATAAACAAAATTATGGTAGGGATTTCTGCAGGGTAGGTAAGAAAACAGTATTTATTATTAGTGTGGACATTTTTTTGTGCAACTGCAGTTGCTTACTGGGAATTCATTAGAGAATCAACCAGAAGTAGCAACATGTGTGGGAGATGGGAGGAACACAGCTTTTCTGAAGTGTGTGCCAAGATTGTGTTTGATAAATTCTGTAGATATATACTGCCCTTTCTTTTGAATGAAGGTCAGTTTATTTAAGAAAAGGAAATGCTGTCAATATATAATCTCACCTTCTCAGCTGGATCTTTTTAATTATGGAAGCATTCAGGTTATGAGACTTGTGGTATGTGAGCTTGCACACCTTTTTGTATAAGTTGTGTCTGGCTTTCTCTGAGAGCTGTAAGTTCTGGTTGTTTTACCCAGAACAAAGCACATTCCGTAGATGCTGTGCACAGTTTTGAGTTTGTTCTTTCAACAATTGTTCGTGACATGCTGGTTGTATTTCTGATTTTCCAGGAGAATACCTTAGAAGGACTGCACCAGGGACACCTGAATGAGCAGGCATGTTCCTGTGCTTTTCAGAACCTCTTACCTCTGTATTTTGCTTCGGTGAGTATGTGACAAGGTCTGTGACACAGCTGAAAAAATGCTCCTTGGGTGGCAGGACCTTTCCAAATCTGATGTACACGCAGGACAGAATTGTTCAGGCACAGGTAAAACACCATCCAGTGCCAGTCAGTCTTGCCCCCTCTGTCTGTTCTGCCTCACTTCAGCCAGAGCTTTGCCGATATCATCAGCTGATGCCAGGGCCAAACTGTGCTGATGTGAATGGATGTCTGAAAATTTATCCTAGCTCAAAGTTTGTCCTGTATATTTTTATAGAAGATTTTTTCCAAATATTTTTACAGGGAGCTTTTCTTTGGGTGAGAAAAGTTTCTGTTTCTTTTAAACAAGAAAGTAAGGGTTTGAGGAAAGTGGTGCTGTTTCAAAATTGAGACCAGCTGGAATTGTGAGGTTTAGGAGGAAGGTAGCTACTGTGGGGCATTTTCCATTATTCAATGCAGTGGCTGCTGCTGGCTCCTCTTGTTTGGAACAGAAGTAGAAAGAGTCCCTGTGCCAGTACAAGAATTCTGTGTTCCATGCAAGTTGGTTGTGGGTTTTTTTTCTTCCTTGTGTGTGTTTTTTATTTCCAGGTGGAGAGTTTCCTTGAAGTCCTGCGTGAGGCTGATCAGACACTTGCTGAAAATCTAGAAAAACGTTTCCCAAGCCTGAAGGGTCACACCTAAGAATGTACATGGAATATTTTCCTTCTTTGGAATGAAGATTTTTGACTGTTTCATTACAGCATTTCAGAAATCAAGTTTTCAGTAAATACAAGAGAATGAGGCAACCTTTTTACCAGCCTGTGGCTTTTAAGAAATGTTTTGGGTAGCCCTGATTAACCTAGGATTAACCTGGTCTGCGAGGGGAAGGAAATGACTGGAAATCACTTTGGCGTCTTCCATCCTGTTTGCTCTGGTGATGAGAGACTGTTGATTTCTAATTGCTCTGCTGCAGAGTAGTTTTATTTGAATAATTCTCAATTCTGTGCTTTTCAGCTGAAGTTGAAACAGCAAAATGAATGAAATGCACTGAGTAGTTCTTTAACATGGTGCTGGTTTCTTTCAAGTTGCTGTTGGCAAAAAGAGTATTGCTCAATAGAAATCCCCTTCAAGCATCTGATAAAAACAGTTAAATTATAGAGTTGTTTGGGGATTTTTTTAGGTCATATCAATACCTTGGGCAGGTACTGTTAAAGAAACGTTTCATTCTGCTCCTTTCAAATCTTCACACTTTTTCTACTGAAGCCTCATCTTCCCTGCAGCTCTGAGCTGTGATGTCTCAGTGCTGTGCAGTTCAAAGGGTTTGAGAATATTGTTACCAATGGTCTGTGCTGCAGCTTCCAGCAATTACAGGTAACTACCCACAGTTAAGAATTGCAGGGCAGCTTTGGATTTGATCCCCAGTGTACTTGCAGACCTTTTGGGGTTTTTGCAGCAGTCTGTGCTTCAGTTTAGGAGTGTGACATACCGGTTCTTTCCTTCTTGATTTGCTGTATGATTATCTCAGACTGGCATGAGAAATGCCATGGTTTCCATGGGGGATCTTAGGGTGTTAGATCACTTGCAGGAAATTCAGTGTACAATCTCCTAAAATCCCCACTTTAATTATATGATGTTTTAATTGCATTGCATTTTTAATTCTGTGTCTGAATGCTGTGTGCCTGACACATTCTGAGTCTGAAGAGGCAGCACAGCGCATCAACTTCACTGTGTCTGTAAATGAGAGTGGAAAACTATTTGCCTTTATCAGGTTTGAGATGTAAAAGGAAATGGGAGCCAGAGCAAAGAGAATAACGTAATGTCACATCCACACATTCCCTGACTCTCCAGGTTTTACAGACCTTAGTGTTGTGCTGGGCCACATTGTGTTACCAGAGTTACCTGGACATGTGGTAAAATACAATATGTGTATATGTATATATAGCCTTTCCATCCCAACCTGCAGTTTTCAAAACCACTGCAATTCAGTCATCCCCCTGCCAGCAGCATCTTAGTTGTCAGCAGGGAATTTGGAATTGCGAATGCCTGACTTGTGTTGCCAAAAACAATTGTGGTGGTTTATATCAATTTTTGTATGCTATGTTTGTTGGAGAAAACTGGTGACTGCGAATCAGATGACAGCATTTTTCATACTACTTTGACAGTTTTGGGATATTTTCTTAAACCTACAGATTTGTAATAAAGTTTCTTTAAAAAAAACAACCTGTATGCTTTCCTTCATTCTAGTGTCAATTAAATTTGTTTTCTGAGTCTCTGGAAATGTCTGTTACTCTTAAGTGTGTCAGTTATAAGAGGAAAATCGAACCTCTTCATGATGTCTGCGTGCTGTAAAGGATGTTTTCCTTCATTGAATATTTATTTTAACTCTTGCTTTTTTTTTTGCATAGTCATTTTATGGTCTGGAAGTTAATGTGCGTCTCATCCCATAAAATTGTTTTGCGCCTTGTTTGTCCCCAGCTATACCATAAGTGTTTTCCACCACAGTGAAGATTTATTTCTGGTGTGCATCTCCTGAAATTTGTTGTAGTTGGAATTCTGCAGTAGCTATGTAATGTAATACTGAGAAAAAAGCTGAGACAAGTTCTGTTGTTTTATTTTGTTCCCTCTCCTTTTCAATACGCCAATATGCAGTGTTGGCTGATGAACTGTTCAGTGTTACTGGTCTCTGGTGCCTGTCATGGGCAGAAGAAATGACTGATGTCAGTTGGGAACCCAGGTGGGTCCCATCCTCCTGCTCATCTGCAAGACAAGGAGCTGCAGGACTGGTCAGTCAGCCTTGCTTCAGCAGAATGATAATTCAGCTATGATGGGGATTTTTATCCTTAATAACCATGGTGGTTTATTGGAATTAACAATTGGAGACTGGGATTCCCTCTTTGCCCACCCCTTGTGCGGTGGGTGCGGCACTGCCTTGGGGAGTGGGAGGGTGGTGCCAGGGTGAATGCAAGGTAACTATGCCGTGTTTGGGGGGTTCAGAGAGGGAAGAAATGATTTCTGGGAGTAGGTGGATGATGTGTTTGGAACTGGTGCACGTGTGTTTCGTTATCCTGCCAGCAGGGACCTCCCTTGGCCTGTGCTTCATGAGCAGCATGTGTCCGGGGTTTTGGTGGGGTTGGGGTTTTTCTGGGGAAGGGCAGGGAGGGTTTGGGAGGTGTTTGGTTTTGAGTTTGGTATTTTTTTTAATTCTCTCTCCTAGACCTGTTTTGACACCCACTGGCAAGCCTGAGCTCTCTAGGCCAGTTGATTCAGAATGGTTATCTGTCTGTCTGCTAGCAGCTGAGCAACTCTCTTCCAGATCAAAGTTCTGATTAACTCCAGAACATCCTCCTTTGGGGAGAAATGAGAAGTACTTGTCGCTGCTCTGTGCAGAGCTCTGTGTTGGAACCCAGGGGGTTCCTATGATGCCTTTGGCCGACCCAAAACCTGGTCAGGAGGCTTTTCAGCCTTGCCAGAGGTGTCAGAGACCCTGGAATGATACTAAAAATACCTGTAACTCTGATTCTAACCCATGGAACAGGTTGTCAGCTTTGTATGAGGAATTTCAGGTCACAAAAACTTAGATAGTAAAATAGTAGTAGTTATAAGTAAAAAGAAGGTAATTTGAATGTATGTACAGGGGGGTTTAGGGCCCTGTACAGGGGGGTTGGAGATCTGTACAGGGGGGTCTGAGACACAAGATGGAGGATTTTTACACGTGGCATGTTATCTTGTGTTCTTCTTCATCACCTCCATCTTCTTGGTGATGCTGGCACTTTTGGATTGGTTTGACACAGATCTGGACATGGTGATGTGAGGGGCATAGATTGGTACTTAACTGTAAACATTTAATACGTAGTTTTTAGTATAAAAGATTACAGCTCACCCGGGGCGGGCACAGTGTGTCTCTGGACGCGTTCTGTGTCAACCCTGGCAGAGCAGAGAAATCTCTCTTTGATAAGGACTTAATAAACTGCCTTGAGAACACCAACAAACGACTCCAGACTACTCCTTCAACAGCACGGGCCGGAAACCTGGACTTTCCTACATATTGCGGGGTCTCCTGGGGTTAAGGAGATCCCAGCATTTGTGGCGTCCCAGGCTGGGCAGGAAGACCACAACAATTGGCGTCCCAGACTGGGCACAAGACCACAACACTCTGAACAAAAATGGGTATCTGAAGCACAGAACTAAAGCAGCAAGAACTCAGTCCTGCTTGGACAGAGCTGGTTGTGACTTGTGGCGTGAGAACAGTCATAGAAAATGGAGGCAGAAAGCAGACTGGAAGGCCTTATTTTAAATTAGTCTTAGTAGATCCATATAATAATTTCATTCAAAGATAGGATTCTAACATTCTGTTGGCTCGACTTTTATGCACATTTGGCATCTTTATTCCACATCGTAACTTTTTCCTGGTGGGGTAAAGCACCACAAAACCTAGGAAATTTGGGATGTGGGACAAAAGCCAGTGGCATTGGAATGCTTTATCTGCTGCTTTGGCAGTTCAAGGAGGTGGTTGCTGATATTCTAATGCTTGTCCACTATTCATGATGCAATTTTGTTCTTTCTGGTAGGTTAAACCATGAAACCTAAAAAGCTAATTTCTGTGCTCCTCCATATCCATGTCACTCTGCTTGCTTAATTTTCTGTCACTATCAGTTCATATTTTGTCTAAGTGCTGTGGAGAGTCCTTTGTAAGATGAAACAGCCCTGTTTTAAATACCTGTCACTGAAACTAAGCTGAATCCAAAAGAAATTACAATATAAAATCTTTATTTCTAAGTGAAATATCTTCATAGTTTATTATACTGCCATTAAAAGGTGTTACTGTGGGGTTTTTTGCCTGGAAAATCTGTATTCTTTCTCACTATCCTTATTTTGGTTGCTAGGGGGAATTACAAAAGCAGCAGTCTCTCTTTTATTTTTCACTGAAGAATTTGTTTTTGTTTTTTTTTTTCCCAGAATCTTTTGGTCACAGAAGTTCCCTAATGTATCCTTTTATTTCCCCCTCAAAACTGAATTTCCTTTTTCAGTGCATGCTGTTTACTTTTCATTTTGTTGGTGATGATGATGAAATTCACGTGCTCTGCCAAAGTCTGTGAGAAAGGAAGAACCTGCTACACCTGGGGCATGGACCAGTCTGCTGTAATGTTATACAATTTCCCAAAATGCCTTCATGTGAGGCAAGGCTGGGCAACCTCGTGCCTCAGCCCTGCAGTGAGCAAAGCCTCTCGCTCAGAGCCGACGGGGCGTGAGCTGAGCGAACCCGACAGCACCAGCATGGCAAAACAAATCAGGTTATTGCCAACAGCTATCTGCAGAGGTTCTGCAAGGGGAAATATTGCTCCTACACCTCCTTTTGTTTCCCTCCTTGATTCTTTATTTCCCTTTCCTGATTCACTTCTGCAAAAAAAAACCCTAGTTTTATAATGCAAGGAGCTGACATCTAAGATGGGCAAGAGAACAGGTTTGCTTCTGAGTTGTTACTGTGGAGAAAATGAATGAACCCAGGGAAAACCCAGTGGGGCTCCATTTTTCTTCCTCCCAGGTCATTGCATGTGAGGTGCATGTCTTAGTGGTGGCTCAGTAAAGTCTGAGAGCTGAATTTCATACAAAGGCTGCTGGCAAAGAAAACAGTGGTAGGAGGCTGTGAAGAGAAGACAGTAATAGTAGAGAAAGAAAAGAGCTGAAGAAGAGATACTGGAGAAAGAAGGAAAATAGGGAAAAACCTGGAAGAATCCTGACAAAGAGGATAAGTAATAATATGATGTTAAAGGAGAAAGGTATTACATATCATTAATTATGTTAGCATTCTAGATCTGTCCAGGTGGAATTGCTGATGTGCAGTCACCCATCAAAAGTCTAACACTGATTACAGTTTCTGTTTCCAAAGCTGAATTTCCTTTGCAGTTTCTCCTGCTCAAATGGAAATGAGACAAGCTTAAGGTGAACGTGAGGTCTTAAAAACCACAGCAGGTGGTCTAACGAGTATTGCTGAATTTTTTTAAATTTCTTTTTTTTAATTCACTCTCTCTCTTCTCTTGTTTTTCTGCTGGCTGGGTGAGGCATCAGGGTGCCAAATTATGATGAAGGTGAGGCAGAGTCAAGTAGTGCAAGCCCTTGCCTGGCACAGGTCTTGAGCATGACAGAGGCAAGATGTGAAAGCAGGAGCTGGGGCTCGTGGTCTGCAGCAGCCTGCTCCTGGCACAGGCACAGTGACTGCCTGCACCTCGTGCCCATGGTAACTTAAGTCCCATGTTGACACTTCCCCAGTTTATGTCCCTTCATCTGGTTTCCAAGGAAATCTTAGAAAAGCAAATGCACCTTGGTATTCTGTGTTGCATTAGTGGCAGTTGTTTATTCTGTGCTTTAGTTTATGTAAACTTCATTTTAATTTTACAGTGAATTTATATCAATATTATTTTTCTTGTCATGTATATAATTTTTGGTGACAGCTCTGTTTAAAGAAGATGTAACTTTAACAAACCATCTGTTAACTTTACATAGAAAGGAAATGCTTTTGTCAATTATTCCAATGAAATCAGAAAAATAATTTCCTGGCCTCCAGTAGTAGACCAGTCACCCTATCTTCTGTCAATAGGAGGATATTGAAACACACAGGAAAAATGTGCACACTTTTATCCTGCCCTGCAATACAGCCACAGTGCTGCGTTGTAATTAGCCAGTGATGTCAGAAGGTTTCATTTGCCATTAAAACTTCTTTGTAGTGCACAGTGTCTTTTATTCAACATCAGAGAGTTTCCTCATTAGTCAAGTGGGAAAGCTGGACACAGGAACCATGGGAAGACATTTTACGCCAGCCTGATTAGTAAAGATTTTTATTTAGTATGTTAAAAGAGTGGAAAAGAAGGACAAACACTTCAGATTAGGTAGGAATAAAAAAGATCTGCAATATTACTCCATTTTTCCATTTGGGATGAAGGCATTACAATGGCTGAATGGAAGGAAGAGCAGTAATGAACAGAAAAGGCTGGAGTAATAGGAAAGAGAAAAATGAATGGAGAAAACATGGAAGAGCAAGGGAGGAGTCTGGTTTTGTGAGGTTAGTAGATAGAACACATTTATGGGTAGACAAAAAGAAACAGAGGGAGTTGCCTGTGAGCTGACAAATGATGTAGGTCCAAGGAAAGTCTTTGAGAGACTTAAATGTATTGGCACTGTGTAGTGTGAGCTGCTCTTGTGGGAAAGTCCCAAGCCCAAAGGAAGAGAAGGTTTGTCCTTTTCCTTCTTCTCTTATTGGGGAGGTTCTCACAGCTCTTAAAAGAAGATGGGAGATAGATGCAAAATATACTGGCACTGAGTTGCTCTGGAGAGGGGTCAGAGTTGTCCAGGCCAGTTCCTGCACAGTCCGTGTGCTTAGGGATACAAAAAGAGCACTCAGGGGTAACCCTGAGAGGCAAACTTCCTGCAGCTTTCCTGCTTCTCCAGCCGTTCTGGACACCAGAGCAGGTGGGTGAGGACAGCATCCAGCAGTGTGAGCGTGCACATGTGCTTTTGAGCCCACCCTGCTCTCTTCCCTCTTGTGCAGCACTCAGTGATGAACACAAGGATCAGAACCAGATCTTCTATTGCAGCATTATCAGTAACTTTAGCCAGCAGGTCTGGAGTCAACCCCCACGATGGAAGTATTGAAAAAAATCACAGTGCTACTCCACAGCTGTCAGCTTTTGCGTTAGAAGACCTCTTAAGGCTGCAGTGCCAGCTGGGAGGCAGACTCGTTTCTTGGGCGCAGTGTAAAGGTTGAGGGTGCTTTGTTGGAAGAACCTGCTGGATGTGACACAGCGTGATGTGATTCCACGCAGGGTAAAGGAAATGGTGTCATGATTTAATTAACTGGTTCTGATCTGCTGTTCCCTGAGTTTACTTAGACTTGAAAGAAGTAAATATAATTAAATTAAACAAAGGTTTTTCCTTCCCACACATGCTCTGGGCCCTTTTGCTTCTTCCGTGAGATAACAAAAAGCTTATGAATAAAAGGCACATTGGTCTTTGTTGTTGTTGACTTAATGCAGAAGGCTGGCAGGAGGAATATTATGCACAGGTGCAGCATGCATGGCATCAGAAGATGACACACGTGTGTTTGAAATTAGTTTTTTAAAATTTGAATTCCAGTGTTAGCTTGCAAAAAGATAAAAATGTCAAGGTTTCAGCTTTGCCTGTTGCAGGTCAAGGTAATTTTGACAAAAAGTGATAATGTTTGAGTTGTAACTTTATCATAACAGAGGAAAGAGGTAAAAAGAAGTTTGAATTCAGTTCTTGGTTTATCCAAAGGCTTTTTGTGTGTAACTGCCAAAAGCTGTGCAAGCCCTCGGTGCCTTGATGTGATTCCAGCACCTCTGGATGGTTTTCCACAGACAGAGGTGATGCCTGTTCAGTTGTACTACTCAGCACCCGCCTGGTGGCTTTGAGGGTACACTCACAAATTTGCAGTGGTTTCTTTGGCCACAGACACTGAGTAAAAGCTTATCCTTGTCCAGTCAGTGGCTTCCAGCCTCCTCTCACACGGAGCTGTTTCTGCCAGCAGCTGGGACCTGCCCTCCCCAAGCACCACATCTTCATTCCTAGTCTTGTGTCTGAGCTGGAGAGGCTTGTGGAGGGAGATGCCACTTTGGGGAGGGCAGTTCCCTGGTATTCTACTGCATGTGCTTATGTCATGTGTTTGTCATTTGCAAGTGACCCAACATGTGGCTGTGCAAATGTCATTTATGATGTGCTATGCCAAATTTACCAGAAAATCTCTGATAACTACATTTATCATGTGGTTTTTTTCAGGTGAATATGCCCCTGTGTTTTGGGAAGTTAATTCTAGCTCGTATTTTTTAAATTGTTTGTACTAATGGGGTAAGAGAAAGTGGGTGGGGTGAAGAAGCTTAATAAAAAAGAGAAATACCCAATCTATTTAACCACCTTTGTTCTCTGGAGTAATTCTCACATCAGTCAAAGCCAACATTGATTCACACAGCTTGTTCTTGACTAAAACCAGATTTTAAAATAAGCAAATATTTTGTCCAGGTAGTTTGCCAAATCTTTAAGATTAGTTTGACTAACAAATTTTTTTCACATTTTATTCTTCTAAAAATTGGTACTGTCTTTTCCAATCTGTAACTCTTTTCTGTTTAGTCTCTACAAGCATGTGAACAGGTGAAAAGAATTGTGAATAGATGGTAGGCACAGTGTCAGTTCACTAAATATATTTTTGTAAATTGCACTGAGCTCTGCTTGCACCTCTTTGACAAATCCTCATTAGCCTGTTTTGGTCTACACTTGCATCCTCTGTCAATTCTAAGTCTGCTCACAGTTTGCCACCCTAATCTTTTATTCATGATCCTGGTTACTGTTTAGCTAATGTTTTCAACCTTAAATAATCTTATAATGTTTTATTTCTCTGAAATAAAATTTTGTACCTAGTGTTCCTAAAAGCAAAGCTCTCTAATCAGGCAGATGAGACTCATTAGTGTTACATTTCAAGGAGCCTTACTTTGATCCAAACTAATTAATTTTTCCCCAATACAAAATTGTCCTAACTATAATGGGAGCTAAAATCTAATAAGATAAAAGAATTTTAGAGGGGAATAAACATCTGTCATGAGAACACTGAAAGATGAACAGCTTTTGCCACTCTTGGAAATTATGATGTGTTTCACAGCTCTGAGGCTGGACATTTTACAATTGCCAGTGTGTTTAAAGTTGCTGCTGTGAATTGATGGGTTTACATTGCTGGTTTTCATCCCTGGAGCAAAAAAGTGACGGTGATTTAATTTCTGTTGGTCATGCTGGTCAATGGCCAGAGTCTAGACTAGAGGCCACCCTCTGTCATCTGTTTTGCTGTGTGATTTCAGGACTTCAGTGGATGAGGGGTGTCTGAAATCTGTGAGCAGAGAACGGTCCTCTGAGCTCACTCTGCTGTGAAGCCCTGAGGGACTTCAAGAGACTAGCTAGGAATGGACAATCTGACCATGTCCTCCGTTTGGGAAAGGCTGATCATCTTCAGCACGGGCGTGAAACACCAAAACCTGCTGTAACAGGCAAACCCAATGTCTTCCATGATTGTTTAGCCTTGGAGTCATCTCTTGATTTCCCTTTGCCTGGCTCTGTTTAGGGTGTGTGAAACACATGGCGCACAGTCTGCCTGCTTCTTACACTCGGCAAATCTAATATTGGATACACTTTCTAGATGAATGATGAGTGTGAGTACGGCAGAGGCTGGTTACTGGCGCAAGCCCGTGGTGAGGCTGTGTCAGAAGTATCTGGAGAGCTCTTGTTCTCTTTCCTGAGTGGATCAAAGTCTACTGAATCGCTTTCTGAGCTCTGCTTACTCATATCATTAGTGAGTACAAAGCTTTCTCCTTTGTTCGCTCCTCCACCTCACTCTGAATACACAAAATGCTGCTGTTCTAATTAGGCCAACAGGCTGAGGTTAACAAACTCTCTGTAACTGCTCCTATCAGCAGGCTTATTTATGCATTTGACTATTTTGTTTTGTGTTTGTCTGTGATGTGAAAGCACTGGGTAATTCCTGAGGTTTTGTAATGATAATGTAGTAGAAATAATGGTTCCAGGGTGGTTCCTCAATGAATGGAGTCCACTTCTACTATAATTTGTGTTCAAGGGATGAAGAAGCATCAGGACCCGGTCAGAAGTAATCCCTGAATGCCATGAGGGGCTGTTTTCAGTGGTGGTGGCTGAGGTTGCCTTAGGGTTTGAAATGTGGCTGATTGATATTAATTTGGGGATATTATTTTCACTAGAGAAAACAAATCAGAGCCTGGTTTGTACATTGCCCCAGCAGCATCTAAACTAACCTTTTGTAAAAAGTTTACAAAGGTGTTGTTAGGAAAAACTACACCTTGTTTGCTCAGAGCAGCAAGTAACCCATGTCACTTGTGATTTTATTTAGCTTTTATGAAATTAAAATATTTCCTGCCTCAGATGAAAGAGCTAATATTACTTCTTGAAACAGTCCAAAGCAAATATACAAACAGTGGATGGTCTGTTGGCTGGATGTGCTTCAGTAGGTTTACACAGCAGCTCTGGCTTTTCAAAATAAGTGTGCTTGAAGGCTGTTGATGCTACAGCTGGCTGAGTCACGATGAGAGGGTAATTTACCTCATTGGTTCTTGCACTTTTCATTGGAAAAAGATATTTATAAATGTTTTAAATAATTGCATAATTTAAATCCTCCTTTTCCTTTTTTTGCATATTAACTGGTTATGAATTAAATGCTTTATTAATCGACAACTATTCAGTAGCGTGAATCATTAACTGATTGCTAAATCACCCTCATGGGGATGTGGTTCTCTTCTCAGGGGCTGAGACACCCAGGCATTTCTCGGAGTTACCCTGAATTCAGGGTGTGACACTGTCACAGCCTTATGCTGGTGAAAGGCTGGGTGAATGACCCTGGAAAGTATTTGTTGGGAGAACTGTGCTTCGGAGAAGAAGGGAGAAAATGGAAGAATTCTCTGTAGAAAAAACAGGGATTTCAGATCCATACGTTTCTTTGAAAATTTGAAAAGCTTTGGACTTGAAGCTTTTTAACTCCCTGCGTTTAGGTAAATGCCACAATGACAGATTATCTCATTTAGGTGAGAGAAGTCAAAGGTTGAGAGAGGGAAGGTTAGAAAGTGATTGGAAGTGAATGCTGTTGCTTAGGTATTGTGACAATAAATGCTTTATAAATATTAAAAATCAATGGAAGAAAATGAGCCAGACTTTCAGCCCAGCAGTTTTCTGGACATCAGTATAAAAGGGCATTAAAAAGATTCATTCAGAATATGAGGAAGATCCATAAAACCTATACTGGAAGACAAACTGCGCAGAGGCCTGCATGATGTTCAGCTTCTCTCTTCTCTGTAACTTCCACAGTGCTTGTCTAAGTGCCATGAGATTCTTAAGGCATGATTAGTCTGCAGCAGTTAATTAACTAAAAAGGCAGAGGGCTGTGATTAGAATTTTCAGGTGTATGCTCTGGAGAAAGTAATTATGATTAGAGCAGACTTGGTACTAAGTCGTATTAAACTTGTTTTGTTCAGGGTGTTACCACTTCATACCTTTTTCTGGAAAAGTTTCAATTGGCCCCTTTGCTTCAGACAAATGGTCCTTGGAAAGGCAGATCCCTGGGCCTAATAAAGTCCAAGGGGTTTATACCTCAGAAGTGATGTTGTGAAATTGCCTTATTGGAGATTAGAGCACTTTCTTCTATGACATGGGGAGATTGGGTATTTCCCACTGATGACCTTGATGGGATTGAGAATACTTTAGGGCTGATTGATTCTCTCCTTCAGTCTTGCTGCATTCAGGTAGATAATCTTATATTTCAGCAGAAGATTATTATCCTTAAAGAACATTCTTAACCTGCTTTTGCATAGTTCTTGCCTCACCAGTTCAACAAAATCATCTTCTCATCTATCTCTCCCCCAGTGCAGAACCCCTGTACTACGCTGATTTTTCTTTTACCTCTTTTTTTCCCCTTCCAGACCAGCTTTCTCAGAGTGCTGGTAAATACAAGACTTGTGCCATGTCTGGAAAGATGTGTCAGATTAGTTGAGTCCCTATGTATTTGACCCATGGGAGAGCAAACTTTGACCCACTTTCTCAGAGTGGGAGGAAGGGGAGAGGTAGGGCAGGAGGTTTATGTTGGAGCAAAAAGCATCCCTTTACTGTGTGGCTGTCTAGAGAGAAGATCTACAGGTGTGACAGCTTAGTTTTAAAACTTCTCAGCCTAAAAATCAGCAGAACATTTATCTACAAATGTGTACCCTCAAGTGTCAGAACCACTGTGTGACTGCAAACTCTGCTGTCAAGTTTCTGCTTTGAAGAACAAAACAGAAATTCTGAAAACTAGAGCAGAATCACCTCTGAGCTAGCAGATGGGAAGGAGGAATAGACACGTGGTCTCTTCTGGAGCTGCTTGATGTTCCTGGAGCTACTCCAGCAAAGGACTGAGAAAACATCAGACTTCAGTCTGACACCACCCTGTCACTTGGATCTGAGTGTGGTGGCGGAGAATTCATTTCATGAGGAATTATGAGGGAAGACATAATTGGAAGGCACTCTGGTGGCCCTCCTGGTGAGAGCTGCCATGGTCGCTCTGTGCCAGTGGGAGAGGCTTTGTGGCAGCTGCACGTGGCAAAGCCCTGTCCTGCAAAATGTGATGAGCTTGACCTACTTTTGATCAGGGTCAGACCTGTGCTCCATCCTCAGGTGCTGATTACCTGTCTGGAGGGCTTTGTCTGCATGAGAGGCTATATGTGAGAAATCTCCTGCAGGCTTTAGAGAAAAATTAATCAGTGTATTGCCTTTTCTCCTGTGGCATAAGGGGAGGCCTCTCTCCCCATGGTTTTGATGCCCCAGTTGTCTCTGTCCTTCACAGTTCCTTCCCACCTCAGGGTCTGTGGAGATTTCTGACATCCCACTGAAAACTTTTGGCCTCTCCTTGCCCCGGTGCTCCTGCAGACCAACGAGGTCACATTTCAGACCTTTTCTGGGCCAGTGTTTGCTTGTGCCACCTCCTGCCAGGATGAGCAGGGGAGCTCCTGTGCATTTTGCTGCCATGTTTTTATTGTGCTCCATGCTGCTGTGCCATATTGCTCTCTTCTGTGGTGAGGGACCCAAGTCACCATTCTTAGATGGTAGAATATGCCACCAGCTTTTGGGAAAAGGTAGAAAATATTCTCTCTGTGTGAAAACACAAAGCAGCAGCTGTGCTAGTGACAGAGTGAGAGATTTCCAAAACCCTGCAACCCTAGAACTGTGAAGATTCAGCTTTTGGATAGAACCTTTTAAATAGTTTTTCTACAAAGCCATCCACAGATTGCTGGGAGCTGGAAACCCTGTGTGGAGAGGAGCAGAGCAGGCTCCAGCGAGCACCCAGTGCAAACAGGCTGTAACCGAGTCCCTTCACGCTTTGTGGTTCTGCCCTTTCAGACCACGGGGCATTGGCTGTGGTGAACAAGCACTTCTTACTAAACCAGTGAATCAGCTTTAATCTGCTCCCCAAGACCCTGGGCACCCCAGTTATCTCATTATGTAACTAATAAATTTCATATTGGGTTAAAACTCCTTGGCCGTTCCTGACCTCATTCCCATTGTTTCAGCAGTTAGGTCAAGCCCGTGGGCTCGCCATTATTACTGCTGCATTTGAGCGAGGGAAAATCGACAGATTAGTCATATTCTATGATATGTGTCTTACTGTGCCCATATATACAGATTTATCATTAACACCAGGCTCTCACACACTTAGGAGTCTGGGTAAAGATCCTACAAATTGTTTGCTTTCTGAGTCAGCTCATTTGATGGGGAGATCTATTCTTCAGGAAGGAAGTGAAATACCTGTTGTAGAGATAAGACATATACTGAGAAACTGCATTTTCTTTATGCAGGGAAAATTGAAGCATCTGCTGATGAAATATGTCCCATTAGCAAACTGGAAAAAAAAGGTTTTTCCTTTTCCAGCCATGTCATCATTCAAAGTTGTGCTCTTTCAATCCCATGCTGTGCCTGAGGAGCTGAGCTAGTCACCCTTACTCCTCTTAGAATCAGGATTGTTTGAAGTTCAGTGCCTTCTAGGAAGAGGGAAGACCCTGATATCATTGGAGATGTTGGTGCAGGTGTGACTGTGCCTGCCTGGGTCAAGTGTCACCCTCCTGTATTGGCTTCATCAATATGATTTACCAGGTGTGTTACACCAGTGTCTAAGGGATCTACCTGAAATCAAGGTTTCAGGCTTGAAACCTTTTTAGGCACTGAAGAGAAAGATACCGGGGATTTTTTCAGGCACTTGAGTATATTAGAGTGCAACTAGTTGCTGCTGTTTTTGAGCATTTCTTTGAAAGGTTCGTTCAAAACAAAAACCGTAAGAAAAGGATCAGAGTCTTTGGTTTTGGACAGCTCAAATAGAAAATAATCAATCTCTCCTCCCCAAGAGACCCCTAACATCTCCAAGAGATTATGTTTCTAAGGAACGTTTTGGCTTCTCTTGCTGTGGACCAAAATCTCCTTATCTTAATGTTGCCGAGTCTGACCTGAGAGGAGACAGTGAGGACTGGGATCATTGGAGCCTAAAAAACCACGAGTTTTTGTATTATAAACACATCTAGATGTGCACAGAAGATAAACTACAGTAGGCAAATAGGTTAAAATTTTAGTTTTCTTCTAATAGAAATGTAGTTATTATTCCTGTATGCACAGGAGGTTTTGAAAAAAGAACTAATATGCTGCAATTTATGTTCACTGCAGACACGCACCGCTGTTTTTAGTGAAGAGCTCAATATATCTGCCCACTGTGTTCCTCTTTGAGACTACAACCTGAGCTGTGTGCTGTTGAGAATTTAGGGGTGTCCATCACTGCTGAGTCCCCCGTAGCCTTGGAGGCCACTTTGCTCAGAGCCTGTCTGCTACAGGCCTCACCACCTCTCACCTCTGATATAGTTTGCCTTCTCTTTCACACAGGCAGAGTATGGAGCATTTCACAGGGAGTGCACAAGCATTGGGAAGCACCTGCGTGGACATGATGGAGGAAGATCCCCTTCATCCAAACGCTCACTCCCCTCAGCCCCGCGGTGTGCAAATTCATGTTAACTGCAAAACCCCCAGAGTTACCCACAAAAAGTCAGTCTCCTGTGACACCTGCTGAGCGAGCCTGTCCGGGTGACTGAGGAGGGGTAACTCAGGAGGCAAAGGGCTTCTCCTTGCGCGGGTTGTTCCGGGTGCAGTGACGGGGAGCGGGCGGGGGCTGCATCCGAGCATCGCTACTCTGCAAACCGAGTGATCGTTGCGGAGGGGATCAAGGCGCCCCGTTCCCAGCTGGGCCGGGCAGCACTTCCCCCGCCTCCCTGCATCCCACCCCTCGGTCAGGGGCGGCTCTCGCCCCTGCATAAAGCCGGCGGGGCCGGGCGCTATCCTGAGTCTGCCCTGGCCATGCACCCCGCGCCTCGCCGCGGCTCATCCCTGGAGGCGGCGCCGAGCCCGCGGGAGCCCGCCAGGCAGGTGAGGAGCGGGGTGGGCACGGGAAGTACGGGATGGGCACAGGTGAGGAGAGCAGGATGGGCGCGGGAAGAACGGGATAGACACCGGGGGAGCCGAGTGCGCACAGGTGAGGAGAGCAGGATGGCCACGGGAAGTGCGGGATGCGCACAGGTGTGGGCAGCAGGGTGAGCACGACAAGTGCGGGATGGGACCCTCGCTGCCCGGCACCAGGATCGGTCCTGGCTTGCGGAGTAAACGCCGCTTTTGTGGAGTCGCAGGTCGGGCGCTTCGCTGTTGCAGCTCTCGGAGCGGGGATTTGGGAAAAACGGGAGGTTTCTGATCCTGGTTACTTGGAGAGCAGTAATCGGAGAGCCCTGCGGTGCGGCTCTAGCGTGCTGGCAGCGTTCACAGTTCCCAGTGCCGCTGGGATTGAGATAGAACTGCTGTTTCTGGATAGAAGGNNNNGGGGGGGGAATCTCAAAATGTAAATGCGAGCATATGAAATGAAGGTAGAGCAAAAGCAACTTTTGGTGTATCCATTACTTTGGAGATCGAGGGTGTGTTATAGCCCAGAAAAATTTTCTCCTGGGTTATTCCACATCATAGTGGGAATTTGCTTAGTGCAACAGAGAAGATCACATAAAAGCAGCACTCATTAAAAGCCAATTTCATTGGCTGCAGCTACTGATACTGTGCAGTTGATGAAGTCTGTAGCATTTGCTGTGAAGACAAGAATGCTGACAGTAATGGAGTAAAGTTTCACAGAAATATTGCTTTGCTGTATCCCTCAGATACTTGGAAGCCAAATAAGCTGCTCAGCACAGCTTTTGGTTTGGTGTCAGAGAGCTAAGTCTTAGGAAGAATTTTGGTGTGGTGGGAAATTACAATGTGATATCTAGTTGTGGTCCCTCCTAACATCATGTGTTCGCCTGTCCCTAGAAGTGTGTCAAAAGAGCAGTGATGAAGTAAGCAGCCACTCAAAGGAAAGAGAATATAAAATGCCCATTGACATTTTTTATTGATCATGATTAATGCCAATCAGTATCAAATCTTTTGAAAAGAAGTTTTTATCTTCAATTTATGGTTCTAAAATGTATTTTTTTTTTAGGCAAATAGGTTAGTATAATTTTAACTCCTGATTATCCATTAATATAGAGAATTAAAGCACAAAATACACACCCTCATATATCTTTCTCTCTGTGAACATCCTTTGGGGAGAGGGAGAAAGGGAAGATTATTACTCTGGGCCCCAAAAAGTGCAATCTTTAACCAGACAGCACCTAATTATCTACCTAAATAAAGGTCTTAGAATATCCTTGTGCTTGTATATTTTCAACAAGACTGAGTCAAGCCAGTGGAAAATCAATAAATTATTTGCATCATTAATAAAAAATACCAATGCAATATTAATTCCCCCTTCACCCTCCAAAAAGCTCAAATATGTTACCATGCAAAGGAAAAGTTTCAGATTTTATTAGAGCTGGGTTGCTGAGTTACTGATAGAGAATAAAATATAAGTGAAGTGCAGCCACAGGAGGAGAGGAATTGTTTCTGCATTACCATTTTCTCCTGTTGCCTTGCTCTCAAATGGTTGCTGCATTACTATCTTTGGTTCATTTTTTACTTAAAACCAAAGAGCTTTGGTGTAGAGTTAAATATGTATATGGTGTGCATTTGGCATTGTAAGCATCTCAATTTATCTTGTCCGACTTGTAATTTCTCAAATTTCTAGAGCTCAATATAAGAACATTCTGTGTTTTGTTATATTATCTTCATTGATCTCTTAAACATACAACTCTGTAGATGTTATCACCTGATCCTAGACACAGTGCAAGTTGCAGTAGCAAAACACAAAAGAAGAGCTTCAGTTCTTGGTGCAGGCAGTCTGTCCCAAGCTGTGCACCTCATAACATTGCATGCAGCTCTGCCAGATCTCATGAGGGCTGACCCAGACGTAAGTTGATGATCCTAAGTGTAGAGTCAAGACAATATGCTGCATATTAGCCTCTTCTATAAACTAGCCTTACATTTATTGCTTCAAAGACCACCACCCAACTCTGCTTGCAGTGGAGACTTTGCTTCTCCCATAGCAGGATCATCTGAACAGGATTTGGCTCGCACAAATGCCCTCTCCGCACTTGAGAAAACAACTAATGAATGACCTGTGTGTGATCGTGGCATTTATGGCTTTTTATTTTCTGCTTGAGGTGCCTTTGCTCAGTGTCTGCTCCTGGCTTTGTCATCGTGACCTGACACTGAAGTGAGCTGGGAAACCTGCTGGCTGCTCAGCTGAGGACTGGGCTTGCAACACACTTTCAGCAGAAAATTTGATGTGTGGACTCAAGCTGATGGAGTTCATTGAGTTTGGTGGATCAGAAAGAGTGTGATGGTTTGACACTGTTGTCCAGGCTCATCATATTGTGGCAACTCATTAGAACTCAGTTAGAAATCCAAATATCTTTATTATATCATTAAAGTTGGAAAGACTGTATAAGGTAATCAAAGGAACTGATGCATGTTGATTGCATTTTTTTCTCTTTTCATTTCTGAAAATATCTCAAGTTAGTGATATCTTTAAAGGTGTGTCAGATCAAAAAAATAATTCCAAATATCAATAATGTGCCTTTATTGTTTCTCTCCTCTTTCTCACTGACTCTTTCAGAAACCTCTCCTTTTATACTTTATTTTTTTTGTTGCAGAGTTTAAAGATGTATGAGGGACAGCCTCTGCTCATAAGCCTTGTATTTTTCCTTTACTTTGCATTGTCCCCATTCTTTACTGTTTCAGTATTGTCTTTATTTATGGCCTGGCTACATGTAGCTAAGAATATGGTCTGTGACAGCTGCTGATTTCCACACAGTCAGGAGTGTAATCACTAGTAAGGTACAAAACCACACGGTCTGACAGCGTGAGGTGTCTGAAGTTTTAGTGTGTGATTTGGGTGATTATGCCAAGGGGTTGATGCATGAACTAGAGGACGTGGCAGATGGAGCAGCTTGGCTGTGGTTGATCAGAGAGGGGCTGTCTCTATAGCCAAAAGATTCTGGTCAACAAAACATTTTACCTCCTTAGGTTTGTCTCCTTGCCCTATGAAAACAGAGTTTTACAGTTATGTAACAAGAGAGAGGCAGTGATTTTTCAGTTCTAATCTACTGAATCCTGATTCATCTTTTCCTACCTATGTCCTGCAGGATTTGGATTATTCTCTTTGCCAGTGTTCATTGAACTTGCTAACAAATATTTCGTTCAATGTACTATTTCTGCTGACATTTTGTTGCTACCCTTCCTCCCAGTAGCAATGCTAATTGTAAACTATACATTGAAAAGATTTTCTGCATCCTAGGAAATGACTAAAGATATCCATAAAATCATTCAACTGAAAAAAAAGAGATATCTTGGCATTTCAGTCTCTCACAAATTCTCTCTGTGATGAACTTTATTCCTATTATTGTGTAATAATTGAATTCCCAATTTTCCTTTTGTGGTTGATCAAAGCACAGCATTACCCCAAGACAACTGGAAATGTAAAACCTTACACTTTTTGCACTTCTACCCATTCAAACAATTTTTTTTGTTTGTTTGCATCTAGTTAAATAAGTCAGCTTACATGATGATTGAAGACAACAAAGAGAATGAAGATCATGCATCTGAAAGAGGAAGGATGGCCGTAATTTTTTCCTTGAAGAATGAAGTTGGAGGACTTGTAAAAGCATTAAAACTCTTCCAGGTATGTATGTTATAATCATATAATCATCACAGCAGCTCTGCCTTTTTAAATTGTAAGGGTAGTTTTGAAACGCACAAGAATTAATTACATCCATTTATTAAGGATGTGATTCTTAACCTGGCTCCCATTTTGCACCCAAAATTACCCATGAAGGCAAATATATGCCTCAGAAATTAGATGATGGCTGGCTAAAAATCTTATCTGCACCCACTTAAGACTGAGAGAGGTTTGTCATTTCCCCTCATGACAAGAGGATTGGCACTCAATGGTTTTGCTGGGAATAAGAGGTGGTCTGAAGCCCCTGCTGATGGCGGGTAGACACTTGGGGTGTTGATCTGTAGTGTGTTGAGTGCAGTGTCCTTGTCACACTGCCCAGCCAGACTGAAGCTGGCAGAGGAACTGCAATTGCACAGCTGCTGGGCAGGTGTTGTGTGATGAATACGTGCAGTGCCACTCTGCTCTGCTGTGTGGCCCTGTGTGCTTCAGCCTGGGGTTTTCTCAATGTTCCCAATATAAAACACATGATTAAATAAGTTTTCAGATTAAAGTAAAGTGAAACTAATACCCTGAAAACTACTTCTTTTAAATCCTTTGCTTGCTTGTAAGGTAATTATATAGTGACTTGATTGGCATTTTGGTCAATTTTGCTAATCAGCTTCCTATGGGAAGGATGAAAGAAAAAGGTCTGTGAATTTAAACCTCCTGACTGTGTCTTTATGTGCTTCCTGAATGTAAATAAAACTGGAAGAATACAGGTTCACTTTTATTTTCTTCTGAATGGAAAACTCAAACTTCCCCCCCCCCACCCCCCAAATAAGCAAACTGCTATCAAGAGATCCAGTTAACTAAAATGGCTTCATAGAGGTGGTAAATAGTTTGTGGCAGTAGAATAATAGTTTGGAAAACTAGTTCAACTTTTAGTCAATTGTTTTTTAGCCTATCTCTTTGAGACCATTACTTCTTACCAAACAGGAGAAACATGTAAATCTGGTACACATTGAGTCACGGAAGTCCAAGAGGCGAAATTCTGAGTTTGAGATCTTTGTGGACTGTGACAGTAACCGGGAACAACTGAACGAGATCTTCCAGCTCCTGAAATCCCATGCCAGTGTTGTCTCTGTGAGCCCAACAGAGCATTTCAATGTCCAGCAAGATGGTAGGTGCAAAAGGCAGTTCTGATAAAATTGCACTTCCAAATGTGTTGGTTTGAAATCTTTTTATGGTTGTCCACAGCTGCACTTGTGTCATGTCTTCAGGCACCAGCTGCTGGGTACCTGTTTCTGTGTTATGTGTGAGTGTAGTCTGGCTGTGAACACAGCCTGGGAGTTCAGGCTGTGTCAGGCTGCCACAAATTTTGTGTCTGCTGTCTGTGCTTGTGTCCCTTCCCAGCACAGCCCAGCTGATGCCAGTGAGAGTCCTCCATCTGAGCATGTCAAAGCAGGCTGGCTGTAGGCAAAGTCTGAGTGCAGGGCTCAAGTACACCGTGATGGCAGAGGTGTAATACTGACAGATCCCTGTTCACTTCGGACGCTGGGGAGAGTGGGAGATGGATTCTGCAATTTTCTCATTTCCTTCTTGATATTGTTGCCTTTTTTGCCCACTTTTAATCATAACTGGCTACTTATATCAGTATGACAGAGGTGCCTTTTACTTTTAGATACTACATGTTGTGTTTACTTTTAACTAAATGCCCGAAGTTCAGGGCAGCAGGAAGCTGGTCCCATATATTTCTCAGTCTTTGTGCTTGGGAAGGAGAGATCTGGAGTTCTTGGATAAAATGGCTTACTTTAGCCCTAAGTAAGGGGAAATTCAATCTAAACAGTCCCCTGACCTTTTCAAGTAAACTGAAGAGCATTGAGGCAGAAAACCAGTGTATTTAATGCTCTGCCAAGAGCTTGGCAAAAAACTCTCTTAGACTAAAAATGACCCCAAAGCAGTTGACAGCAAAACTATAATGATGCACTGCTGTCTGGCAGCAGGGCCTTCTGTTCCTCTTCCCCCCCAGACCCCCCAAGGCAAAGCTGGATGTTTCCCACATACATAACCACAGAGAAACATCCATTTCCCATGGTCAGTAAAGCAGGATGAGAGGACTCTAACCTGTTCCCCCTTTGCCCAGGGACCACAGGAAAACAGTTTCTTTTCTCCTTTGCACCCTTTGTGCCCTACAAGATTCCCAGCAGCTGTACACAGGGAGACCTTGTCTCTGTGGGATCCTCTGTCTGCTACTCTAACTACAGCAGAGAAACCCACGTCAACTTTCCTTCCCAGAGGCTCTGGGCTGGCTGTGCTCTGCAGGCAGTCTGTGGCAGTGACCGAGGAGGAAGTGTGAGATGGAGGCTGGTGCCAGATAGGCAGAGGACTCCCTTGTCTTATTCATGCCCCTTTAATTTATAGAGTGCGCTGTAACCGCCACAGCCATACTTGAAAATAGCGTTTCCTCCCTCGGCGTGCTGGGCGTTATTAATAACCTTGTGGATCCCATGCCTTCCCTAGACATGGAGAATGTTCCTTGGTTTCCAAAGAAGATCTCAGATTTGGATAAGTGTGCAAACCGGGTGCTGATGTACGGGTCTGACTTGGATGCCGACCATCCCGTAAGTATTTTTCCCTCCCTACAATTGATCCATAGTTGGAAACATACTTTGTGGAGCTGACCTAAAAAACTGCAGCTTTTCCTCTTCCCTTTCCTCTTCCTCAGTGGCATCTCTGAGGGTCTGAGCACCTTCTCTTGGGGATTTCATATCTCTTTCTTTGTGCAGGGAAGACGGACTGAATCCAGCTCCTGTGCTTTTCTGCAGGGCTTACTTGTGCAAGACCTCCAGGTCTGGGCCTTGAGTGGTCACATACAAATTAAAGAAGCTAAAAAAAAGCTCTTTTGAGGCAGGCTTTCTTTCTCCTCTTCTTTTCTTCCTTAGTGGACAAACCAAACTGGTATTTGGGCAGTGAAAATGGGCAATTTGTTCTGTAATTTTGAATAATCATGCAAGTAAAAAACTTCGTATAAATATTGATACTACTAAAATTAATCCTTCTCCACAGAATATAGAGTTGTATAAACCAGCTGATTCCTACTTCGGAATATTTGTTTAGTTCACATCTATGAAACATTTCGGACTACAGCTATGAATTTCCTTCCCTCTCCTTTCATTCTTGCACATCATGCTTTTCTATTCTCCAACTGAAGAAATTTCAAGTGTCCTGTTTTAAATTGATTTATTTTTTGTAGCTTGGACACATTGAACTGTGTTTTCCTTTCTCCCCACCAGGGCTTCAAAGACAATGTTTATCGTAAGAGGCGAAAGTATTTTGCAGACCTGGCTATGAACTACAAACAGTAAGCTTGAATTCTTCCAGAAGAAGCCTTCTGGGTGCTTTGAAATAGTAGCAGAGTGGACTGTGAGGAGCTCATCTTCCTGGGCTCAGATCAGGCTGAGACATGCAGGTTCAGCTCAGAATCAGAGCCAAGGAAGTGGAAGAAGGGAGAAGTAAGGCAAGATGAGAAGGTAGATCCTGGCAGCTCTGCTCAGTCTGAGGCTGCGTGGCTTGGCCAGCTGCTCTGCAAAGGAGAGGGAGGGGAGGCAAACCCTAACATACAGCCAATGATCGCTGAGAGTATATTTCTGAGCAAATGTTAATACTTGAATTTTGTTTCCTAGTTCAAACTAGCATGTGTGATGTGTAGATAAGAAGTTTTCTGTGAAAAGAAATTCTAAGAGCTTTTGTCTTTAGAGTTGCTTCTTGGCAGGGAGTGGAGCTCTTAAAGCAGTAAGAGTTTCCTAACTCAGTGCTGTAAATTCTTCCTAAACGTGATTTTCATGTGGCCTGATTGAATTTAGGTGTCAAGTTCCTTAACTGAAAATGACCTAGAAAAGGTCTGTGTTTCAAGTTCTATTGCACTGTGTTTAGTACAACTGGTTACTACAGTCCCAAGCTGATTACTGTTAATGTGTTGTTGACAGAGATTCCCTTGGGGGAAAGCATTTTCTATGCCAGTTCCCTGGCTGGCAGTGGAAACATAGTGTAATCCTGGCCTTGCCATAATCCACTATATTCAGGGTCCTGAGGGCTAAACAGGAAAGAGAGACTAACATTAATATGCTCAGACAGGAGCTTGTCTCCTCTGCACAGAAGCATGGTTTCTACCTGATGTGTATATTTAGCTGCTGTCACACAATGCGTTGTTAATTTAGAGATTCTCTTTTCCTAAAACAAATTAAAAGGGTAATGGAAAATAATTGCAGACTTAGAAATCCAACAGGGAAAATGATATGTTATCAGCTCCTGAAGGTGTGAAGAGATTATGGAGGTATTTTAAACCATATTCTTGGCATTAAACAATCAAGAAACTGTTTACAGAACCAACACTTTAAATGGGGTCAATGCAAAGATTCCTGACAACTGGTTAAAGAGAAATAAAGGCAAGTCCTTAGACTAAAATGGGACATAGACCAGATCTCACTGTGTATTTGATAGGTATATCAAATGATATAGATATGTAATTTATACAGAATCATAAGGAGATTATACATAAATATGTATTTGATAATGCCAGATATCACAGTCATACAGATGTCAAATACTAATAGTAAGTAAATGAGTCACCTCTTATTAGCCATTTACTAGAGAATGTCCTTTCTTCCTCTTCTCCTTCAGTGGTGACCCAATTCCCAAGATTGAATTCACTGCGGAGGAGATCAAAACTTGGGGGACTGTGTACCGAGAGCTTAACAATCTTTACCCAACTCATGCCTGCAGAGAGTACCTGAAAAACCTCCCCTTGCTCACCCAGCACTGTGGGTACAGGGAAGACAATATCCCTCAACTGGAAGATGTGTCCCGCTTCCTGAAAGGTAATGTGCTGGTTTCCTAAGATTTTCTAGTTTTCAGAATAAACTGAGGTCCACTGCAAAGCCCAGTATTTTGTGGGCGCAAGGAAACATCCTTGTTGACTTGCATCTATTCTGGTCCTTTAAGAGGCCTTTTGGCCATCCGTGTTTTAATGTATTGTGTCTTCAATGCATGCAGCAGCATTTGAGGGGCAGTCTGAAAAGATTGTTAGGATTGGCTAAGGAGATATGTGGCTGTATTATTGACTCTAGGCATAGAATCCTAGGAAATCCATCGGCACACAGGTAGGGCTATTTCAAAAACTGTTGCTCATTCTCAAGTCTATGCCTAATTTTTGTAATTGTGCCTCATTTTCCCATGTGCTTTTGAGCCAAGGTGCTGCCGTGGCTGTCAGCGCAGTTCCAGCAGGAAAACTGGCAGTGTTGTGCCTCCTATGCCAAACTAATTCACAATTTCTCTGTTCACCTTCAGAGCGCACAGGCTTCACCATCCGCCCTGTTGCTGGATATCTGTCACCCAGAGACTTCTTGGCAGGATTAGCATTCCGAGTTTTTCACTGCACTCAATATGTCAGACACAGCTCGGACCCTCTCTACACACCAGAGCCGTGAGTCATTTAACCTTGTGGTAGAGTGTGAGGGAAAGTTTTGAATCTTGCCTGCTCAGAGCCAAGTTACTTAAAAACTGTTCAAGAACACCAGCATAAAACTTATTTTCAAGGTGCTGAAGACTCAGCCCTCATGCTGAATGTAATGAAGTTCCAGCATGCTGAAGTGCCACCTTCAAAAGTGCAGGGTGGTCAAAAGCACGACTTGTTATTGGAGATCTCTCACTGATATCACTGTGTGCAGTTAGTTTAATATCCAGTTGCCTTGCAAATGGGGAGCTCAGATCTTAATTTTAGGCACCTTCATTTGAAAATCTGATTTTTTGGACTTTCTATAGGGTTGGTATGATTTGCTCAGTTGCTTTCAGACAAATGGCTGATACCTTTCAGTCTTTTGGGTAGTAAAGTTTAATGCAAGACATTGTAGCTGTTCAGTGGTGCTGCTTTTTCACTTTGCCACAAAAACAAATAATAAATAAGATTTCTTATTTTATTTCTTTTTCCAGTGATACCTGCCATGAACTCCTAGGCCATGTCCCTCTGTTGGCTGAACCCAGTTTTGCTCAGTTCTCACAAGAAATTGGTCTTGCTTCACTTGGGGCATCTGATGAGGCTGTCCAAAATCTGGCAACGGTGGGTGTTTGAGTGCCTGGGGTTTCCATCAAAAGCTTTGTGCTTTATTAGGCCGATCCCACACCACTGAATAGATTTGGAGTTCCATGTTAATGTTAGCCACACCAGCTGCTAGATTTGTGTGTTTCAGTGGTCCTTGGATTTTAAAGCATGAAAAAAATTTCCATGCTAGGAAAAAAAACCACTTTAAAGTTGAGATAACTGGTGTTTTTCTTTACTCTACTGTCAAATGATGGTTCAATTTCTAGTAGTAGATTACTTCTTACAGGCTGAAATTTTATGGTCTACTTCTTTCAGACAAAGTCATTTTTCCTCTGGGAACATGATTCAATGATTTGAAAGTGTTTTATCTCTTTAATGTGTAGAATGAATTGAAATTATATGGTACTGCATGTGGTGAGTGCTGGCATTATATATTTTTCAGTCAAGAAATTAAAATAATATAAACTAAACTAATTTTCTTGATATCAGTCTCTGGATGCCTTGGCAAGAGTATTTTAAGATTAAAAGTAAATTTAGATGAAAAATAATTGGTGCCAGTTATGCAAGAACTAGCTTGCTGATTTTTAAAATTTCTTTTCCCATTTTATGTAGCTAATGGTAAAACTTGTACTACCTTCAGTGGGAGCAGAACTAAGCCATCTATGATAAGAGTGTTCCTTTCTGTATAGCTGCAGAAATCCCAAGATTCAGTGAACTGAATGTCTTTAATTTTACAGCACACTAAGTAAATGAGAAACAAACTGCAGTGGGTTCTTCTCACTCACCCAGAGATCCTCTCTATGCAGTGTTTATTTTTAAGCTAAGGCTGTGATTTCATGTTAGAATTTCTCAAAACAGATTTAGACCTCATTGTTTGCATTGGCATTAGCACCTTCCAGCCCAGCTGGGTGATCTATAACACCCACCTTTCCTATGAGAAACATGCAATCCTGTGGTTCTTCCTCCTTCCATTCCGGCTTTCCTCCTCTTTAAATATCTGAAGATAACTGAGTGATAACTATCTGATATTTGCAACTATCTGATGCTACCTACAAGTAGAAATGCTCCCATCAAGTTCACCACAGCATCCTAAATGAAGGCTGAATTGTTTTACTTCCCTCTCTGTTTCAGTGCTACTTCTTTACGGTAGAGTTTGGCTTGTGCAAGCAAGAGGGGAAGCTACGAGTTTATGGGGCTGGCTTGCTCTCTTCGATTAGTGAGCTCAAGGTGAGGATGGCTAATGCTCGTTTGCCTCTTTTCTTTGTATCTCATTATTACTGCCACTGTTTTCCCCTGCTTTTTATGAAGTATAAGTTCTTGATATTATAGTCTGGGTAATTGCTTTCAGATTAAAGTTTTGTTGGTTTAACCAGATTTTGAAAATATTGCGCTTGTTTATACACAAGCCTAGTGTCTGTGGAGTCCCTTTTCTCACCCAGATTGGCAGAATGTGGCAATGTGACTGTTCAGAATAATTCAGTTTGTTAGGCTTTAATCACTGTTCATCTGCAGATCAAAATTTCAAGATGCAATGCATTAAAATCATCTCACATAATCCTTTTTATTCACTTTATCACTTCATCTTCCTCCTGGATTCTTTGGATGGTGATGCTCCTCTGACCCATGATAATATGTTACCAGCACTCACTCTCTGACAGTGCCAAAGTCAAGCCTTTTGATCCAAAGGTCACCTGCAAGCAAGAATGTATCATTACAACTTTCCAGGAGGTTTACTTTGTTTCTGAAAGCTTTGAAGAAGCAAAGGAAAAGATGAGGTAGAGATTCTGCTTCCCCCCTCCCCAGCTTTTAATAAAAGCAGATTTAGTTTTTCTACATCTCTCTGTAGCAACACCAAACTCTTTCAGTATTATCACAGTTTTGTAACTATTTTTTCACAGTATTGGAATTTTGGTTAGTATTCCCTTGGTCTTTCAGCTACTGGGTGGGAGATATGTAACAATTAGGACTATTTTGAAGTATTTTAGGAAAGTGGGTATTGATACTGGCTACATATGGAGATTGCATTTGTGGTTTATGTCTTATTTATAACACCCTCTTTTGGTTATAACTCACTTCTTTTTTCTTTCAAACCTCAACAGAGAGTTTGCAAAAACCATCAAGCGCCCCTTTGGGGTGAAGTACAACCCCTACACCCAGAGTGTGCAGATCCTGAAAGACACAAAAAGCATCGCCAGCGTGGTGAACGAGCTGCGCCACGAGCTGGACATTGTCAGCGATGCCCTCAGCAAGATGGGCAAGCAGCTGGAAGTTTAACACCCTGTCAGCACTGTGGTGCAAATCAATCCCTCCCTTTTCCCCACTGATTTCTTTCTAGGCATACGATGTGTTGCATGCAGAACTCACTCCTTTACACGTGGAAGAGTGAATGGCCCATACTAATATAGCAATTTTATCTTGTTGCTCTCTGTAAATTTCCTCACATAAATGCATTCCTCCATCCCCCTTAGGTAAAAAAGGTCCAGAGTTGCCTTTTAGAAGCTTGTAGGGGAGTAGAGAAATTGTTAGACTGGAGAAAAAGTGTGGTCTGTGGGTCAGGGCTGGGATCAGATGCTGCAGGAGGTGGCTTATGGGGCAAAAATGGAGTAATTCACCCTAGGGAGAATTATAGTGCTGAAGACTTGACAGCACAGAAAGCTGTGGTAGTTCACTGTTTCTAAGCCTGTGCTACTAAGTTTGAAACTTGAATGATTACAATGCAGCCATCAGGACACAAATAGCTGGGGGTTCAACCTGATAAAAGGGAGGGATCAAATCTTGCTTTCAAAAGGATTAGTCCAGCCACAAAGAGTTGCAAATGTGCTATTTGGCATGCTTCTAGTATAAGGCAGAGATACAGCTGTTGCATGAAATCCTAATTACATTTATTTAAAGTGATTTGCTATTGGCTAAGAGTCAGGATTTTTTTGCTGTCCTTGATATTGCCCCTGCTGGAAGACCTTTCCTTACAGAGAGATAATTTGCCTTTTTCCTGACTGAATTACTTTAGCAAAAGATACAGCAAGCCATGGAGCATTGACTTAGCATAAGCTAAAACAATTTCCAAACTGCTACTTCATATTCAAAATAGCTTAATCGGTTAATTAAAATAGCATAAAAGTTTAAAATAACACTCAACACACACTCATAGACCAGTGTGCTTTATGCAAAAATAAATATCCTGTTGATTGCTCAGTCACATTTTTGACCTGCACAAGCTGCACAAATATGTTTCGTTTCTTCTTTACCTGACCTGAACACCTTTATTCCCTGTCAATCAAATTATAACTGAAAGGCCTAACCATTTCATAGGAATTCTGTGGCTATGAAGGCAACAAGCTACCTTGTAGTGTAAAGCATACCTGATTCCAAATGGCACTTTGGAAGTGTTGGGAAGCAGTGTCCTGCTGAACTGTCTGCATTGCACAGTAGCACACTTGCCTGTGTTGAGGGTCCCACAGTTCCAAGCACCTTGCACTGTGCAAAGCTTCTGCTGCCCCTGTCCTGGCATGGACATGTGTGAAGGATGTGAAATGTGAGTGGGGCATCTGTGATGTGCAGGTGCATTTAATAGCATCCCAGGCACTGTTTTTTTCATGTGTAGGTCTTATCTGGAAATCCAGAAAGTGTGTTGGAAGAATGGTCTGAAATCTTAAATACACTGGAGATGCTAGTCTAGGATTTTGAGAACTTTAAAGGACTTTCATGAAACCTCTGTACTTTCTAGCAGGACACCTCTGCTCCATATAAAGTGCCAGGCCAGCCTTTTCAAAAATACTCACTCTTTAGATCAAGACTAGATAGTTTTTTCTGTGGCTCATAACCCAGTATAACTTCATTTTAGAGAACATTTAAGATGTAGAATTATTGTCTACAACATTTATAGCTTACATTACACTTAATTTAAAAATAGATTTTAGGAACTTTGTCTTTCTAATGAAGAAACATTTTTCTAAGTGCGTACTGAGAGAGGATCTGTTGTGTCTGCTTCTGTGCTAATAGTTAATATTCAGATAGGTTTCAACGACATTTGCTTTATGATATTGTTGAAATATACATAGGCCTGTGTTACTTCAAGCCTTGTCTGAACTATGTATACATTTCAAGTAGGAGTTCTTAAACTTTTTAAATTAGCACCTACTTTTAAATATTTAGTATGAACAGCAGCTGTATCTTTATTTGCATTTGTGTAGCAAAAGAAGAAGTGAACTGCTAGAAGTAATACCGAAAAGATGCACTTCCACGGCACTAACAACGTGTATGTTTGGCTTCACCCACCCAAACTTTCTGTAAAACAGTGATAATTTAAGTGCTTTAAACCACTGTGGAGGCTTATATGTCAACGAAATAAAGGAGTTGCTGGTAATTAACAGAATCACCAAAGCCCTTTACTTCGGCACCGTCGCAATAAACATGAGAAGAAATCTCATGTCTTTACAAACAATTTGATGGGAGAAGTGATTGGTGTTAACGTCTTTGAAATGAGTACCAATGTCTCCATCGACTTTGGGCAGCGGGTTTGTTGCAGAGCCCAGACACTTTGGCTCCTGACACAGACAAGGGTCTGCACACCCTGAGTTTCTGAGCTTTAGGGTAAAACAGTAGGTTTAAGGGGCGGGGGGGAAAGGTGGTAGGAGATTCGGGAAGGCTGCGCCTTCCTAGTGCCTCAGCAAATGGGGAAAGAAGAGGGCAACATGCAGGCGGGAGTTTGGATTAAAAGGAGGCTGTCCTTGAGAGAGAAAACTCTGCAGCTGTGTGCCCTGGTGGAGCCTCTCCCTTTATTCGAATGAAGTTGCAGGACTCCTCTGCCTCGGTCTTGGACATGAACCTTTGACATGAGGTTCACACGGCGCTCTCGCTGGCGGCCCGGGGCTCCCGTCTCCCGGCGCGGC
>VXBU01005773.1:434408-489306 GCA_013400315.1 Bombycilla garrulus
CCTGCCCGCGGGGAGACAACCCCGCGGTGTCACCTGGCGGGCACAGCGGGTCTGAGAGCCGTGCAAGGGGCATCCTTCCCGCTCGTCAGCCCCATTCGCTCCGCGGGGCCGGGGTCGCTGCCAGGGCCCGGGTCGGTGCCGCTCGCTCGCCCGTGCAGCGCGGCCGGAGCGCTGCTGGCGTTGGGATACCCGCGTGTGGCCCTCAGCCTCTCAGGTCCTGCTGCCCTCATCGTCGCTTGCCTGGGTTTGAAGGCTTGAAGATTCATTACGAGTTACGGGCTAAACGGGAGGTTGTGGCACATCTTTTACAAAGAATTGCGCCTGTTAAGTAGTAGCGTGCTCTAAAGTGCGTATCACCAATAGTGGCTGTGAGACAAGATCTCGATGTGCCTGAGCAGCTCCGCTCCCGACATCTCAGCCACCTGTTGGCTCTGGTCTGGGGCGAGCAGCCTGATGGTTCTGTGTGAAGGGTCGGTGTTTCTGTAGATACAAAATGTTTTTTGCTCAATGCGGCCTTTTAACAGTCACCAGGTGCTGCATCTTTCGTGGGAGATGGAGGGTAAATTGGGAGCAGATGAGTGCACAGGTGAAGTAGGGAAAGTATTTCCTGGGGATCACCAGCTGGGAGCATTGTGGGTGTGGAGTGTTACTGTTCCTGCAGGGTGTGGGATGGGGAAGGTTATGGTACCCCTCTAAGTGAATGAAGGTTGAACTGTTGGACACAGACCTGAAATTGACTAAGAAATTCCCTGATTTGTTACCATGTCGACAATTGCTGCTTTCCGTGGTGGGTTTAGCAGCCATAATTTTGTACCTATAAATTTATACTACCTATAATTGGTATATTTTCATTTGAACCTCTATAATTTAAAATATTTAATTAATGAGGTGTAAGTGTTTCTGACTTACTTGTTTAGGTTCCAAAAAAAAAGGTCTTTCTGCTCTCATTTTGAAGGTAGCCTTCCAGAAAGTAGTGGCATGACTAAGATCTCAGTGATGAGTGGGAATCAGTGAGAATCATTAAAATTAAACATATGGCAGTCATCCTGATTGAAAGGTTTTCTTCCTTGTTAACTTTGAGTCTGCAGTTAAGGTTTTAACAGGTTGTATACCAGTATGCTTTTTGAAATACTGGAGCTGCACAAACACCCTTAATGACAGCAAAGTTAGGACAGTCCTGGTCTATAATCCTGGGAATCCTATGTGACATATCAGGGGATTTTTAGGAGCAGGTTAACCCGTGGCATATCCCAACTATGTTTGCTTGTTATTGGAAGCATATGTGTGCTTCTTTTGTTAACTTTCAAAAAAAAGTGTTATTTTTCTGTGTGCATTTGAAGGGTGCAAACAGCTATGGACAACTTGGTCTTGGTCATAAAGAGGACGTGCTGGTTCCTCAGGCCCTGAAAGATGTTTCCTGCAAATGTCAAGACATTGCAAGCATTGCTGGAGGAGGGGGACATTCTGCAGTTATCACTGGTAAAAACACTGCTCTTGAACGGGGTGTTTGCTTTTTAGGCACTTTTTTGTGTGTGTGTTTCCCTGTTGGTTCAGTGCTGCCACCTCTCTGTGGCTGCTGTTTCTGAGCAAGTACAATCCTTAACAGCTTCCTCTCCTCCCATTTAACTCAATATTTAGGGAAATTGGGGAAATTCCTGTTGCTCACATATTGTGTGATTATTTTGTGGCTTTGTGAGGATTGTTTCTTCAGCTGTTTCTTTCATACAAAAAAGCCAGATTTTCTGTATTGAGAATGAGGGGTGTGAAGGAGGAGTCAGAAGTTATTCAGTCTTAGGAAGTGTTAAGGTAAGGCGAGAACATCTGGCCCTTGAAAGGTTGTGCTGTATGCCACAGCTAATTATGGTAAAGAAGGGATACAGACAGATGTGAACATGATAAAAAATTTATCAAGCATCTTAGTGTGAAAGGTGTCTGTCTCACCATATGGATTGTCTCCCTTGACAGACCCCGCTCTCCACAGCTGCAGTTATTCAGAGATATTTCTGATGCATCAGCAACAACTGTTTCTCTTAATTTTTGCTAAAGTGACACAATCACTGTCCTTGTTTGTCGCAGGATGTCACAGATGCAGGTTTCTCTTTTTAGTCTGTGAAATGGACCATAATTTGTTTTGTGTGTTTTTTGGGTTTTTTTTTTTTTTTTCTTTTCTTCCAGGTGCAGGACAACTCTTTGTATGCGGCCACAACAAAGATGGGCAGCTGGGATTGAATCACACAGAAGATGTGCTGTGTTTTACTTTGTGCACTGCCCTGTCTGGCTTTTGTGTAAAACAAGTTGCATGTGGCTGGGATTTTACAATCATATTAGTAGGTAAATCTGTCTCTCTAAAAGCTGAAGAAATATCTTGATGCAGAGAACACACTGAAGGTTCCACAATGCTATTGCTTGTGTGATGTGGTGAGTGCTTGTGGATGAGTTTGAGAAGAGGCTCATGGGAACCTCAGGAAATTCAACAAAGCCAAGTGCAAGGTGCTGCACCTGGGTCAGGACAACCCCCAGTATCAGCACAGGCTGGGAATGGATGGAGAGCAGCTCTGCCCAGGAGGACGTGGGGGTGCTGTGGGTGAGAGGCTGGACATGACCCAGCCACGGGCACTGACAGCCCAGAGAGCCACACATGTCCTGGGCTGCATCCAGAGCCCGTGGGCAGCAGGGAGGGGATTCTGCCCCTCTGCTCTGCTCTGGTGAGACCCCACCTGCAGAGCTGCATCCAGCTCTGGGGTCCCAGCACAGCAAGGACATGGAGCTGCTGGAGTGAGTTCAGAGGAGGCCACAAAGATGATCAGAGAGGATGGAGCACCTCTCCTATGAGAAAAGGCTGATAGTTGGGGTTGTTCAGCTTGGAGAGGGTCCTAACCCTGGACAAATTCTCTTAACCTTATATGGAATTTGATTTAGGTTTCATCCTAAATGAGTTCAGGATTTAGCCATTCTCTGAAACATGACATATCTGAAAGATGGCTTTCGCTTTATAGGAAATGCTACCGATGATCACATTCAAAAATTCTCTAAGAGTAATGGATTCAGAACTTGTTTGCAGCTCATTATCAAGTACCCAATCGTGGCATCCATAATCAATCTTAGTAGTACCTTACTTGAGCAGTACCATCCTGATGAGAAATCCCTCTGACATCAGTGGAGTAGAGCGAATAGCAAAGTACTACCTACTTTGATTAAAAATGGCATGACTGAGACCATGGTTTTCTGTATTTTGCACATCAGGCGTAGGTTTAGCCAAGGAACCACCACCCCTGCAATTACACTGCCTTATATTGTTTGGCGGATTGTGGTCACAAAGTGGCGTAGCCCCATCCTAAACTAAAAGTTGCACCTGCCCTGAGACATCTGTGATAGGAGTGACCTTAGAGCAACCTTTCAGAATCTTAAAGGAGCCACAGGAAAGCTGCAGAGGAACATTTTACAAGGGCCTGTAGTAATAGGACAAAGGGTTGAAGGCTTTAAACTGAAAAAGGACAGGTTTAGGTTAATTATTAGGAAGAATCTCTTTACTGTGAGGGTGGTGAGGCCCTGGCTCAGGTTGCCCAGAGAAGCTGTGGGTGCCCCATCCCTGGCTTTGTTCAAGGCCAGGCTGGATGAGTCTCTGAGCAACCTGGTTTAGTGAAAGGTGTCCTGCCCATGGCAGAGGGGTTGGAACTGGATGATCTTTAGGTCCCTCCCAACCCAAACTGTTCCATGATTCTGTGTGCTGACACTCACAGGTTTTAAGCTACTTGCCTTGAAAGCTGAATCACTCTCTGTTTCTTGTGTCCCAGTGAACTTGAGACCTTTTTTGAACATGGTGTGTAAGACCAGAAGCCCTTGGCCTCAGGGGCTTTGTAATGGGACATGTTAGGTCATTTCTTGAGCTACTTGGCTGTGTTACTGTGCTTGTTATAATGTTACAGTGCTGTTGCTCACAGATTTACTGATCCTGCTCTAACACTTCATTTTTTTTGCAGGATCTGGCCTAATGCTGTCCTGTGGGTCAAACTCTTTTGGACAGCTGGGACTTCCTCAAATTTCAGGCCCGTGCTTGATTCCACAAAAGATTGAGGTAAAGATTTAGAAGGTGTTGTGCTTTATATTGCTTCCAGCAGCTTACAGAGGTCATCTGACCTCAATGGGCTTTAAGCCAGACTCTTCAACTAATTTTTTATAGTGCCTATCTGCTACAGATAAGCTTAAAAAGTAAAGGCCCATTGCTTTTCTTGCTGTATGAAGAAATTTCCCACTTCTAACAGAAAGCTGACTCTTCCATGTCTCAGACAAGAAATTATTTAGCATCGTGGCTCATGCCAGGCATTCCTTTGTTGCTTTTTTAGTGTAGGAGGAGGAGGGCAGCTGATCCCTTAGGTGAGTAGAAGTTAGTTCACTTGATGTTTCTGTGCCCTTGATGGTTCCTGAGAGCATCCATTGCTGGTATGGTGCCTTAAAATTTGGTAGTATTGACAGTGCTGATGTGAATCTCTCTCACCCCTCACTGAACAAACGATTCATGCCAAATATTTGCGCTTTTTGTTGATATCCCTTAAATTCTTCGGCTTGATGCCACCTATTTTAAATACTCCTCCTGCTTTTCCACCAAGGATAGATATCCAGAGGGTTTGCAAAACCCTGTAAGAGCAAGACAGGATGGGATGTGAGATAACAGGAGGGGGAAACTTCCACATGATTCCTGAGATCTCTTGCTGTGGAGGGAAACTTTCAGGTTTTTCTCTGGGGGAAAAGAAAATTCCATCAATAACTTGGCAAGCTTAATGCAACATAGTACTGCCTGTCACCAGTATTTACTGTGGAGGTTTTGGTGTAATTCTTGAGGAACACTGAGTTAAAATTAAGAAATAAACATATTTGTATCACCAACATTTCTTCATTCATGTGAATATTTTGACCGTAGTTTTTTATTTATTGCCGCAACACTGTGCATCCAGTTGCTTTGCTGATTTATTTTTTATTTCTTGAAGATGTTCTCAATAACTTTTATTGGTCAAAATTTATTTACTTTGTGATACAAAATGTCCATATGCATTGGGATGTGCAGAATGGAATTGTGAGCACTGTTTTTGTAGTGTTCCACTTTTGTTTGACCTGTTTTGTTTTTAGAGGCACTAAATGCAAAAAGCAATTAATGATAAATTTCTTTTATTTGCCAAGTCTCTCAAAGAGAAGGTGGTGAATATTGCTGCAGGACTGAGACATGCCCTTGCTGCTACAGGTAAGTATGCCATAATTTTAACATCTTTTCAGTAACAAATGGAATGGGATTTTAATGGCTTGGAGGAGGAGAGGGAGGAAAAGAGGATGAAATTTATCTAAACTACTATTTATTTTAAATATCACAGGGAAAATACATCTTAAATTCATGACTGTAAGATTTTGGGACAAATTAACATGAATACTAAATGTTCTAGAACCATGTTCCTGGAAAATTATGGTGAAAAACTTTTTCCAAGAATTCAGAGTGAAGGTTTATTAACAGGTTAATTTTCTGTTGGATGGAAATAGTACAGATTTCTTTTTTCTTATTCTGAAACAAAACATAAAATTAGGTTTTATCAGGAAAAAGGGTTTCTGATCAAAGTATCTTAGGATTTGAACTGATTATTGTCTGCAAAATAATTTAAATTTGTATAAGATGTTTCAAAGTGGAACTGCACATAAATTGTGGCTTTTTAAAATGATGTAACTGAAATTGACACCTGGAAAATCACGTGGAAAAAGAATGAAACTAAGTATTTCTCCTGCTGTTATTAGAGACTCTGTGTTTATTCATGGTGTAACATAGAAATCAAACCTTTCTTTTTGGCTGGTTGTGTTAAAACTGAGTAAAAACAAACTATACCTGTTCTTGTATTTGGTTTAGTTTTATGTGAACTGTAGTATGGATTCCAGGTAGTGGAGCTGAAGATGCTCAGGAGATGCTTGGAAGAATAGTGGGATCTGTGGTGCTTGTATGAGTAGTGGGAATTGAGATTCCTTGTGTTGCACTGCACAAATGAATTGGCATCAAGAGAGGGAAAGGGAGGAAAAAGTACAAGAACTTTGTATCCGTTCCTGAGGTGCAGCAACCACAGGATTTCTGTTAGTGAGTCTCCAGTAGCTTCCCACCGTCTTTGTTTTCTTACCTGTATACTAATACTACAGTTCTTTGTTGCTTGTTGACTTCAGCAGAATTATCTGAATGTTTTTTGGCATAAAGATCTTTGAAACTGTAATTTTAATTGGTGAAAATGACTTCAATGAATGACTGTTCATTAATGTGTGAAGTGATTTTTGTTGATGGTTGATGTGTTTTAATCTCTTTTATTTGTGTTTTCTCTGGAAAGACAGCGGTTTGGTGCTGCAGTGGGGAACTGGGATGGCATCTCGGGCAAAGCGTGCAGGCCAAGGAAAAGCCCTCCCTCTGTTCTTGACAGCAAAGGAACCCTGTGAAGTGGCAGGTAACCCAGGAATCTGCTTCCTTTGTGTGGGTGGATAGAGCAGAAATATGATTTGGAGTGGTACGCATCTTCCTTTTCATAAAGCCACGTGGCATTGTAGACATGCAGTGTCTCCCTGAAGGGTAGAATGGTCATAGGAAATCATGATCTGTGGGGATAATGAGAGTCCTGCCGTGTCTGTGGCCCAAAGGCAGAGCCTTTTGTTATAAAAGTCATCACCATCCTGTTACACTTGTATGCATATTTGTGTGTGAATTAATACCCGCTGTAGAAATTTTATGTGACTGTATTTTCCCTAGGCCTGGAAGATGTAAAGGTGAAGACAGTTGCTGCAGGCTCCTGTCATTCGGTGTCCCTCACAGGTAGGCCCCAGGTGCAGAGGTGAAAGTCCTCATCTCACCCTTCAAAGGTTTCTCTGCTTTTGAAATGTTGTCAGTTTTGGTAAAACTGGTGAAATTTGATCTGGCCTAGTTAGTGCTGGTAATTGTTTTGTAATAGTTTTGCACTCTGAGATTTTTCCTTTTGTTTTAACAGCTGGACTCATGTTTCTAGTTCTCTGAATTTTGTGTTTTTCTTGGGGTCAGGTGTGACCTTAGCTCTTATGTAATTCAGGGTCTGGGCTTTTAATGGCTAGAAATCCTGTGAAAGGATTTGTATGTCTCTGGAGCTGCAGCAGGATGCCCTCTTGGGTAACCGGTCACTGCTGGAACCAGTGTAACCCTTTGCCTGTGGAGAAGAGGTGTGCTGGGTGGTCCCAGGAAAGGCAGCAGAAGCAGGGTAGCCACAGCAGTGTGGGCTAATGCCTCTGCATGGGGTGGTGCAGGAATGTGAGAAGGCCTGGAGCTGCCTGAAGGGTCTTAGGCTCTACTGTGACAGTGAGCAGATCTGTGGTGCAAGAGCACAAAGCTTATTTGAGGAGTAGGAAGTTGCTTTAATTGCTTAGGCACTTCCATAATATCTGCCATTTGTTCTTTGATCCTTAGGCAGTGCTCCCATGCTGGAGTACTGAGTATCCAGTAATGAAAGTCTAATAAAGATTTCTTTTTATTTTGACAGACTGGGAGAAGGGGAAACAGAATAGCTTTCATGCTGTAATCTTACAGTTTTGAAGTGTGTAAAATAAATTGAACCTTATGAAGACAAGTCTTTGCCAAACTTCACAGGAACAAGTTCTTAGCAAATCTGCAGCCATCTGGTGCCTCTGTCATCATTAAAGGAGTGCTGGAGTATTTGCTTATGCAGATCTATAGAGATTTAGTTGTATGGGGAGATGTTCCAAGATGTAAATTGTATTGAATTCAGAGATGCAAAGTGTGTGCAAGATTAGTGAAGACAAACTGTAAGAACAAATAAAATCTACTTTAGATAATTGGCACTCTCTATTTCAACAGTGAGCAGATTATTTCATGCTTTAGCTTTTTATTGAAGAGAGCGGTCTGTTTGGCAGCAGGGAGACCAAGATTGACAAAGTAAGTGCCAAAGACTTCTGTAATGTGATGCTGTTGCTGCCCTTCATCCTGCAGGATAGTTATTGCTTAAAATATTTTGTGTTTTAAAGATGCTCGATATAGCATAGATGCTACTGCAGGGTAATATTTAAACAGGTCTTTTTTTCTAGGAATACCTTGTACTGTGGTGCAGTTTTCTTTGCCTCTCTTCCATGATTCACCTGCAGGTGGGATGTCAAATACCTGCAGCCAGGCAGGTTTGGGACACAGCTGGGTTGTTACAAACATGAATGAGGGTTCCTTGGAAAAAAGGATGGTAAAGTCTACTGGTATCCACACTGGCCTGAACTCTTCAGGGGTGAGAATATGGTGCTAAGTCTCAGTGTCTAAATTTTTGTTCAAACCTACTCAAGCATTTGACTTCTCCCAGGGTAAAGCAAATATACCTTCTGTAAAAGGAGGTGACAGAGGCAGTGGATGTTAGTATGGAACATGAATGGCCACAGTGTATTTCTTTGTTGTGTTTCTGTCACCTCTTTTTGTGTGGTTTTATTTTTTTTTTTTTTCTCTCTCCAGAAGGTGTGTGTACTTCATGCTGGGAAGGAATTTATCAATTTTAGTGGAGAAGTCAAATATTTGAATGAAACAATTGCTTGACTTTTCATTTCAGTTGTGTTGTTTTAAAGAGGAACGTGGGAAGTCCTGTAGATGCCTGTCAGTACTGGCTTCTCTCCTCACTCCTATTCCTTGCCTATTTTTCACCAGCAGTAGTATAGTGGAATTCTCCTGGTTTACTCTTTCTTATCAAACTGACATTATGAAATATAATGTAGCCAAAGTTCTACCTTTTTTTTTCCCTTTCCCTCTGAAAAATTTACTTCTGCCATGATGCTTGTAATGAGTTCAGTGCTGACCTGAGACATCCTGATGCCTTGAGTGCTGTGGATGTGTGCTTCCAAACAATTCCATGTTGGAACTTACGTGGCTTCCAGTCTTTCTGGACCCACAATAACATACCAGATCTTGTGTGCAAGATTAATTTCTTGTGCTTCCAGCTTGTGCAGGCTGGCAAAGACTTCAGGGAGGCCTGACAGCTCATGTTCTCTTGAGGTGGTTTTTTGTGGATTTTTTTTTTTTTTTTTATTGTGGAGGCCTAGGACCTGGGATTAATGGTTTTGTCCTGAGAAGATGGAACTGATGATATGTCATGTCTGTAGAAGGACTAATCTGAGCAGTCACTGTGTTGGTGTCCGTTGGTTGTTAAGCTGTGAGCAATTCCAGCTTGCATTGATATAAAGTACTGTGTCTGTTTCTGTAAAAAGATTTATCCCTGTGGTTGGAATCCTGGAGTGTGCATTTGAACAAATGCTTGTTCTAGAAAAGGAGTGGAGAAGACATGGGAGTGCTTACAGTAGTCTCTCAAGTGTTGTCTGATGTGATGATATTTTAATTTTGCCTTGTGATGGGTGATGCCTGCTTTAGTAGTGTGTTCATGGCTGCATGTCCAATTCCTTTGGGAAGTGACTGTGCAAGGTGAGTCAAAGAGCACTGGACTGTCCCTGCTTTGGGGGATTTACTGAATTTGCTCAAGCTGAAGGAGGCAGAATTGGTATATGCAGAGCTGGGAGTCTAGCTCTTGTAGAGAGGCTGGGAGACTGTAATGCAGAGCAGGAGCAGCCAGCCAGGCTTTGAATTATTTGCTGCAGTCCAGAAAGTTATTTACTGGATGTAATCAAAGCTTTGGAGTGGAAATAATGGCTGGTCTGCAAGGACAGGGTGGACAGAGGAGGGACTGCTAGGGGAATGTCTCCAGAATACTTTGATTTTCTTTCTCTCAGAGAAGCTGACTACTGTGGTTAGATTTTTAATAAAAATTAGTCTTTGTTATAAACATCTAGGCAGCTTGACCTGAAAGCTCTTGTTGTTTCAGGGAGTCTGTGTAGGCCTCAGAAAACAGGCTGTGTTGTTAAGGCCCTTGCAAATATTTCTGATATCCCAGTTACAATGGTAAAGAATGGTAGGAAAAAGCATACAGTGAGAACACAAATTGAATGAGATGTTCTTTCCTCAGCATCACTGAACTGAGACAGAGCCTGAATCTGGTGGTATTAGATCTATATCCCTTTAAACAGATTTTACTTCTCTGTCTGTTGTAGATGAAGGGCTCCTGTATGTCTGGGGAAGCAACAAACACGGACAGCTGGTGAGCAGAGACATCTTTCTTGCTGAGCCCAAGAAGATTGACACTCGGTGTTTCTCACATGAAAAGATTGGAGCAGTTTGGAGTGGCTGGACCCACCTGGTGGCACAGACAGGTAGGATATTTAAAAAGCAGTAACACATGGCACACAAACAGTAAATTGTAAGTTGTCTTTGTTGCAGGCAAGCAGTGTTCTTTCTCACTGATAGTGGCTGGACACACAGTGTTGCAGTTTCACCCAAGTTCAGTTGTCTCTTGAAAAATTATGAGGAAAGAAATCCTTTGGGTGCCTTTTTAGTACGGCATTAAGGACAAAGAAAATAATATATTCAGAAGAAAATCAGTAAACTAAACTAAGCTGGCTTATGTGTGTTTGTGGGCAAACCCAGAAAATATTTGGAAAAGACAGGTATGAAGAGGCATCATTACACTTGAAGAGCATTCCCTGAAGATGAAAACAAAAGCAGATTTCATGTTGAACCTGTGCTTTCCTGGGAATCTTTGTGATGGGGACAGTGTGAAAGCTGCCACATGTGGAGGGCTGTAGGGTTAGATCCTTACCTAGGAGGAGATGAGAGGAAGGTTATGTAACAATGATAATCATGTGTAAAGGATGGTTGATCTGATGAAGCTCATCCGAGTGTGAAATGCAGAAGCAGGAGGGAAAGGTAGATGAGGTGGAAAGGCAAGACAGGCATCTGAAGCTATTTTGTAGTGTTTGTGTTCTTTGCTGCTCCTGTTGCACAGTGTGAGGTGCCATAGTTAAGCCTAACAAGACGGAAGGCTAACATAGTTAAGCCTAACAAGAGGGAAGTCTTCCACAGAGGAGAAGGAACAGCCAGAACTGTGATGTGTGACTGGAAAACTAAATTGGTTGTTTTCTATTTCATAGCATTCATTGCTTGACATCAAAGTATGTGAGAGAAGTATGTAAAAATCTCCATCTGCTGCTCTTTTAGCTATTTATAAGGACTATCTGAACTCTGATTTTTAGAGAATGCTATACTGAAAATTTCAAAGCTGCAACCAGTGCTATGAGCTGCTTGGAAACTTTTCAGGTGGAGTAAAATAAGTTATCTCAAAATCTGTAATTGTTGAATTAAGTGCTTGATGTCATCCTCAGTGGAACAGAAATGGTAGAGAAGTCACTAGTCAGGATAACCTGATTTTTAAAGAGTGAGTCTTGACAACTTGGTCTGCTTTCCTTCACTATTTCTTAACAGAGCATACCCAGTAAATAAAATTTCCCCAGAGTTTAGTAACTTCAGTGTTTCACTTACTTGATACTTACTTATCTGTGTGTATTATAGACATGGAGTATTTCAGTAGGTGTTTTTATACAACAACAAAAAGTGTGTCAAGTGACTAGCAGGGGTGTTTTGCTGGTGAATGTTTAAACAGAATTTGTATAAAAAATAGGCTGACTTTCTACATCTGCATTAGAAAACTGGCCAAGTGATGCAGTGGCACAAGTTATTGCTGAAACCGTATTTTATGTATTTAGAATTTTAAATCTCTTTGAAGAGCAATGGACCTGAACCTAAATCATCTGGAATAAGATTTTGAATGGCCTTTGGCAGCCTCCAGACACCGATCAGGATCCCATGGGAATTTCAAGGGTAGTTCAGCTACCAGAAATAGTGTGAGCTGAAGCACTTAACTCTTTCTGGAAAATCATTCGCTGCATTAAACTTGCAGCTGAATAACTGAGAAATGCAGCCCACTTGAGAACTGTCCCCTGCATGCAGTTCTTCCCCAGTATTTTTACTTCCTTCTAGCAAAGGAGGAAATGTTGCATCAGTTTCCTGGTGCTGAAGTCATGAACCAGTGATCCCCAAATGTTATGAATCAGTAAAGTTTTTTTTTTTGAGCATGCAGCCCCCAATGTATTTATACTTATTTATTGATAAATTATAGACATATAGTGCTGTAATACGCAAACTATAAAATATGTACAATAGAAATTTTACAAAGGATGCAATAAAGATAACACTACTTAAAATATTACTTTACTAACTTAAATAATTGAAACCATTAATAATTTATTAATAAATTAAAATATTTATATGTAATTTTCATCCTGCCCCCCAGTGGATTGTGTTGTGAATACTTAGGGCTGCATGCACTTCACTTTAGAGATACTGATACAAACATTTACTGCTTGCTTTGCTCTGAGAAATTCCCCAGTTAGTGGAAAGGAAGCAAAATAGTGTGATTTTGAGACACAGGAAAGTGGAAGGAAGGGATATTGTAGTATGGTGGTTCTCTGCTCATTGTGGAAGATAAAAACATACTTTGGAAAGACATTGCAGTGTACAGGGGTTTTGCTGCATGAAAGAATGAGTAAGTTTTCTCTAATTAATAATCTCACCACAATGGAAAATTTAGTAGTTTTAAGTTTGTTACTGTATCTGAATTCTCATGTAGTACCTTCCACAGAAGGTACTTGAATTTTAGGAGGCTGTTACAAATACTTAGAGTTCTGGTTGAGGTTTTTTTTTTTTTTTCCAGAGCACTAATCCTGGTGAGAGTAGTAATAATAAGAAATGTGTTATTGCAGCTGTCTTTGCAGTAACTAAAAACTCTTCTCATTGGAAAGACTCAGGAAGGAACTGGGTAGATAAACACTTGACACACAATGCATAAATTGACAATTTCTGCCATTTCAAAATGACATTTTGATCTTTACCTGCCAGGTGAGCAGTGCTTGGCTGCAGAATTAATGGAAGAGTGAAAAGTAAATGGGAGAGTGGTGTTGTTAAAAGCAACCATCTGAGGAATAGTTGCCAGTTTCATGGCTGCAGTGGTTTGGCAATTTTAAAGTGAGTCCAAGCAAGTTATCAAGTTAGTTATCAGAAAAGAGGAGCACAGCATAAATATTTTTGTCTTCTGTCTTTCCCTCTTATGTAAGCTGGCCTGCTTTAAGACTTGCTTTGTTTTTCCCTCATGCTGCTGGCAAAATTTTGTACTGTAACATCAAGCAAAAGGCACAACTCATTTTAATTTTTTCCCCATTCCCTCTTCACAAGGGATTTTAATTGCACCCAAAATCACTTTAATACCTGCATCTCTTTCATATGCTATGTTCTCCCTCATTCAGCAGAGGTTTCCTGTCATTTCTTTTTAGAGTTTGATCAACTCTTTTTTCATTTGCTGTTGTTTATATCATAAAGCAGTTTGGATTCAAGACATTAATTCCTGAGAAATTAATTTTTTGACTTGAAGGTGTTAAGGAATATTTTCACGAGATGTTGTGTTTTTAATCCTTGCCTTTACCTGATCCTCATCATCTTCAATTCCTTACTCTTTTTATTGTAGCGGTATCTTGTAGAGGGGCTGTATCCACTGTACACACTCTTACTGTAATATAACTCACAGAACCCTTCAAGACAGATGAGTGCTTTCTTTGCCTGCCTTGATTACTGTTTCCTGCAGAAGAGGGAAGCACAGTTAGCCTTCATGGTATCACCAGTACTCTTCCACAGTAAGTTATATTATTTTGATAGTAGAGGTGGTCCTAGTTGGTCCAAAAAGATGAAGGTTGAGAAGCCCTGGCTGCTCTTTGATCAGGTCTCTGATGATAAGATATGAACTTGCTGGTGTCTTTGGTTTATTTTCTATTGCTGTGTGAATGCCTGCATCAAGTGACTTTCAGGAATGCTTTTCATGGATGACAGGACAGTGCTGCTGCTGCTCCAAGTGAAGGACAGAACCAGGTGCATTCTTGTGGCCTTGGACTCCAAGTACAGGTCCTGTTCTCTTCAGACAACTTCTCTGTACAGGGTTTGCTTCCTATACAGCACTCTGCTTAATGGCACAAGGAGCACCACTGCAGTGTAGGTGATATTATTTTTGAATAATGAGCAGCTGTCTTGCAGTGCTTTTCTTAACAATGTCAGCTTTAATTTGTGGTCCCTCTCAGGTTAATGCAAACACTTTGAGGGTAACTGCTGAAAGAGAGGTTATTGCTTCGGTCATTTAAAAGAAAGATAAGCTGTAGCCTGTAGTGTTGAAGATGTAAATTAGTCTACTTTGGGGAATGATAGAACCAGTCTGACTTGAAGGCAAACCTAAATATAGCAGGAGAGGTGTTTTAAAGACTTAGAGGTGAATCATCAACTTCCATTCAAAACAAGATATTTTCATCTTAACTGGGATGCCTAATAAATAACCTCTAATCTGGTTTGGTTTATTATCTGTGTATTCTCCTGAATACATTCCCTAATCTATTTGTTACATAGTGTCACATGAAGTTATGCTTTGTTTAAGCTCAGATAAAGAATTCCGAGCTCTTTCACTCAGAAAGTTACTTCAAAAATGCAGTTAAAATTGTGTTTCTGCTGCCTGTGCAGAACTGCCTACAGCTAAAAAGTCTTGGAAGAACAAAATGCCGTGACATAGTCTGAATAATATTCTGAATCCTCATTCCAAATGTGCATCTGAATTTGTGCATCTTTGAATGTCTCTTGATGTCATGTGATTTAGGCCACGTAAAACCACTCTGAAGGGGTCTGACATGTTAGTGACCTATACGATAAAATAGAAACCATCTCCTGTTTTTTCTGAAGCAGATGACAGTGTGTCCCTCCAAGCGCCGAGAGCAGAATGAGAGACTATTTCTAATGATCTTGTTTGGGTCATTAACCTTTAGCATTTCAGTCTTTCACAGAGGCTGTAGTTGCACTTCTTGGTGCCTTTTCTGATGGCAGTCACAAGGTAAAGCTGTTGGGCTTTGCTGGCAAGTTACGCAGCTGCAGGGAGGTGAAGGGGAAGGACGTGTGTGGCACCCGAGCAGCACAGCCTCTGCCCACTAGAGGTCCTTTCCAGTCTGCTCTTGAATCCAGGCTCTGCAGCCTTCCTCTGGAAAGCAAACTTGCTCTACCTTGAATTTTTCAGCAGCTCCCTAGGACAGCAAATACTGATTTCTGTATGTGTATATATATACACACATATATCATATATGTTTTTTTGGTTTAATGCTTGTTTCTTTTCAGACATGGCAGCCAAGAGTTTGAAACTGGAGCTGTACCTGAGGTAGCTGTATTTCATTGGAAGGATGCTGGTTTTTGGGAATACAGGTGAAATACTAAAAAAACAGCCTAATCAAAACTTCCAAATTGATAGGTACCCCTGAACCTCTTTGAAACAGTGCCTGAGTTCAAGAAATGAGTGTTCAAAAAGGAAAAGCCTTTGTCCGCTTGCCTCGGGGGTCAATTTTGAAGCTTCAGGGCTTATCACGAAGTTCCTGCATTTGATTATATAGTGTAGAGCATGGCAAGAGGCTAGAAAGAAATGCACAAGATTTTTTTTGGGACCAAAATTCAGAAATGAGCACTGGGAACTGTGGGAAATTTAGTGTGCAGTAACAGGATGAAAGATTCTAGATGCGTATGGAAATTGCCTTATTTTCTGCATTGTCTTCAGAGCTGTCTCCTTGTTCTGTCACACGTTCATCTCATTGCAGTTTCAACTTGCACAATGATTTTCTTTTAAAGTTTTCTTCTAGATAGCTGTAAACACCTAGAAGATTTTGGCATTTTCTTTGGCTTCATTGGCTGACACAATTCCTTGGCTTTATTTTTAAAAATAAGAAGTTAAGAGTGTGTGTGTGTGTCTATGTGTTTGCTTTGTGATTCTACACTCCTATCCATGCTATTTCCTGCTGCGAGTTACTTCTACATGGTTTTGGTAAAAGTCTTGAAGAAATTCATTCAGTGGTTTGGTTGCTGAAGAGGAGGTTGTGTCCAATGGGAACTGAAGGTACATTCTGAAAGGTCATTGTCAAGTGTTGAGAGTTGTTCATTTGCAAAGATTTGTCACAGAATCTTCTGAACATCATGTTTTGAGTAATTGAGTTGTTTGTTCAGTCACTAGCCCTCTTTCACCTCTTCTTGTTGCTAGGAACTTCCAGTTGTACAGTAAATGCCCGTGCATGTCATCTTACATAATTTCTGTGTGAAAAGAGAGGTGTCAGGAAGATGCAAAACTGTCACTAAGTTTGATTGTAGATACTCACTGTAAAATAGAAACATCAGTGGTCAGCACTGGGGACAAAGAAACTTCTCTCAATATTTGAAATTTGATGTTACATTGGCAAATGGAGATTAAGATGGCCTGGGAAGAGTAGGATTTAAATGGATTTTTTTGTTAAATTTAGCTCATGAGTAAAAATGAAGTTAAAAGAAGGAAAACAACTATCAAAAATTTTCCAGTCCTTTCTGCTCCTCTTACGTGTGGGGCAGCTCACAGAGTGCCCTTCCCACAGCACAAGGGGAAGATAAGGTACATAAGGCTGGTCTGTCCTAGATCTTCTGTGGCTTCCTCTCATGGAGGTGCCTGTTCCTTCCTTGGAACAGGATGCCTAGGGAAGTGGTGGAGTCACCATCCTTGGAAGTATTATAAAAACCTGTGGATATGGCACTTGAGGACGTGTTTTAGTGATCATGGCTTTGTTGCTGGCTTGACAGTTGGACCTGATGATCTTAGAATTCTTTTCCAACTTTAATGATTATAATGGTTCAGGACTTACTTAGTCCTGTTCAGATGTATTTTACTAAGTACTTCATGATTGGAGGAGTTTGGAAAATGACTCCGTCATCATTCAGCATTATGTTCTGAGGCTTTAAGCCACATGTGGAAAGAGGGACCTCTTTGTGGAAAGAGGTATTGAATTTCTCTCCCCCCATTTTTTTTTCTGTGTCATATCCTCTCTTTTACTAGTGGGAACAGCAATTGTTGTGGACTTAAATAATGGAACTGTCCCAATGTGAGAGAAATTTCATCTTTAAGAAGCGTTCAGAAAAAATTGTAGCTTTAAAATATGGATCTGGTTTACATTTTGTTCAAGTCATTAGTGGGTGAGATAAGGAATTAATTACTTTCTCTGATTTTCCTTTTTTTCCCCCCCCTTTGGTTTCTGTGGTTGGATTGCTGCAGTTTCTGGCTACCCATCTATTTAGCAAATGTAATAAACAAGGTCAGACACATTATTAAATATGTGCTTGTGTGCAGGAAATCTGTAAATGTGGTGTTTGTTCTGTTTTCAGTATCTTCCAGCAGCACAGCAACTGTGCAAGAGGAGCTGTACTTCTGTGGGCTAAGAAGGGCACCTTGTTGGCTCTGAGCTATTCCTTGGGGGTTGATTTTTTTTCTTTTCTTTTTTTTTTTTTTTTGCTCATAGAGCAAATTAAACTCTTGCAATGGTAATGATGGTAATGTTATTGAAAATATCTCCCATCTCATAATGATTGTAAAACCAGGGTACAAAGCTGCTAAAAATTTCCTTAAATGAAGAATAGTTTGCCCATAAGTGTCCCTGTCTTTCTAGTTCTTCTGACTACTTGCAGCTGGAACTGCTGGCACTATCTAAGCTACTTGCTCTTCTGTTTGACTGTTTCTGTTTTGTTGTATGTCAAACCCTTTCACCTGAACCATATTGAAATCATTCACATTGTACTTGAGTCTCTGTCAATTCACCTAGTTGAAGCTGAAAAGAATCAAAGGTAAAAGCAAGAGAAAATTCACTGTTTCTTAACTTCTGTTATAAACTGTCTCCAAGTTCCATATTCATAGGTATTAATAGAGAAAGATCCAAATGTGGAACTCACAAAAGCACTGTTGTTTGGTTGCTGCTATGACAGACTGGGACTAACACTATACAACTCACCTCCTTTTTTGCCTCTCAGTCTTCAATTCATCTTCAAGGCTCCCATTTGCTGTGGGTTCCAGCAGCTATCCACAATAATGTTTCTGCATCAGGTGTGTTATCCAGCAAAAAAGAGCAGGGACTGGAAAACTGGGTTGGGTGGTTCTTCCCTACACCCTTTTCCAGCTGGGAGATCTGAGTGGGGGCAAAAAAGTTTACGATTTCATTTTGAGTGTTATCATATCATATGACATAGTTTGCATGTAGTAAAAGGATGATGGGATTGATTGAAATTTTGGCAGCTCAAAGCTCTTAGTGCAGAGAATTCATGTGGAGCACACAACAAGCAGTGAGAATTTGCACTTTAGAATTTCTGCAGTTATGCAAAGTGGATATAGCATGGTCTCAGATGAACAGCTGGAAGCCTTACTAAGGTAGAAGTGCTTTGCACTCACTTTGTATGGAATAAGAAGCTGGAACCAGTCATTACCTGATAGTTGAATTAATGTGCATGGTAACTAATTGCCAAGATCAAGGTATATGTACTCTGCCCTCGTAGTTTTATTGGTCTTTGAGGAGAGAAGTGACTACTGCATTTTCAAATAACTTCAATTAAAGCTACGCGTTTACTAAGCTGGGCATTTCTAAGCTCAGCTTCTGAAAGCAGCTGTCTGTGTGTGCACGATCTGTGCATTGATCTTATTTAACCTTAGTAGCATTTTAAGGCCATTAAATACTTGTTTTCATAATCTTTAAGTGACATTTCCTATTTAGATATTAATTATTCAGGTTTAATGCTCACTAATGAGCCTTACTATTCAAACACAGGTAGTGGGCTTTTTAACAGCTTAGTGGCAGTTGAGTACTTCTGAGAGACAGTACTTTTCAGGAACTTTTTTTCCTTAAAAACCAAGACACAAACAGGAAAATATGCATAAAGTCTACCTAGATTGTTCCTTTCATGATTACCTTGAAGTAATTTTGAAATAAATAATTTGATGTAAGGTACTGTAGGGTACACGAGGTATATCAATAGCTGTAAATTTTCAATAACAAGTCTGTAGTCTTGTAGAATGGCTCTGATCCTTGGGTAGTATGATGAGATCTGCCACAACTGTGTGGCTTTTATTCTTTAAAGCATTCCAGTTTTGAGGAACTACAGTTTGTGGTGTGGTAATTGAAACTGAGGGTGAACTCCCTCTTTTTTTGTAGCTCCAGTTTGGACTTCGTTGTCTCTCAGTGTAGCTACATGTGTTCTGTATGGATCCCAAACAACTGAGATTGAGCTCTGCAGGTGAAGGGGAGTTGCATTTTCTGTGTTGCTTAGGATACGCTTTCAGTTTTTGGGATGTTTTTCTGGATGTAAGAGCCTGTGTGGTTCTTCTCTATCCAGTGTTATGGGGCCCACAGTATGTAATAATAAAACAATCACAGTGGCTTATTTTTGGGGGACAAAGACCTGGATGAATAGAAGGTGTTAACATCTGATTCATGTGGGAGAAAAACCCTAGGAAGGTTGGGATTTCCTTAGGTGACTCATTCTCTGTTTTACTCAGTATATAACTAAAAGAAAAAAAATCTAAAAAACACTGTGTAGTCAAAGATCTATTCAGGGACAGTGCTTTATGTCAGTTTTGCTAAGATCTTTTTATCGTGAATATAGGAAATCTTACTATTCTAGAATTTTCAAAAATTTACCTTTACAAAGCTGCCCAGTATTTATACATACAGAAACACCTTTAGGAGTATGTTTTCCTGCTTGTCCTTTCTACCCCAAAATAGAAAGCAAACTGAAAATCAGTTTGGCATTTCTCATCTTGAATTTTGGATCTTGTAGCTGATGGATATTTTGTAGAAATTTGCTTGTACACACATTTCGGGCTTGTACCTGTTAATGTCACAGCTCCTGGAGCTGAAGCTGTTCCTTGAGGAGAAAATGGACACTAAAACATCCAGAAGTGAGGGTCGGGCTATGGGGACAATAAAAGGGTGGCAGCATGGATTTCTGGATGTTCATGTGGGTTGAAGAATCATCCTGACAAGTCACACAGTACAAAGGAGGGTGTTAAATCCTGTTTTGTTTGTGTCCTCTTGCTTGTTCACTTTGCCAGAGATAAACAGAACACACAGCACCAAAAAAAAACCCCAAAAACTATGGTCATGCACACAGGTAGAAGCTGATAGTTTAAATACAACAAACTTCTGCTGTGTGTGATTTAAAAATCTGCGTAGTTATTTAAAATTCCTTCAGTTCACCAGAGCAGTGTTCAAAGTTCATGAAAACCTGTTTTAGTACAGGAGAAAACTCATAGTTTCTTTAGAAGCTGCCCTATCTCATTGTATTGTGTGAAGCATGAATAGGAGGGTACTGCTTCTTTTGATCAATATCCATTGTTACATCAGAGAAAAGAAGGTACTGAAAAAACAGAAGCTTTTTATTCTTCATTAGTGTCCCCTCCTTACTCCTAATGAGAAGTTTTCTTATTTCTTCCCTCTCTAACTTTAAAACCTAAGCCCCTCTTTAGTAACAGGCTGCATAGCACATCAATACTTAGATTACAACCCTGTTCATATACACACTTAGGTGAACCTTAAGCGCACATGTACTGGCACTGCAAGCAGATACAGATGTTGTAGCTATACAGAGGTAGTTGTGGACAGCAATTGCTTCACTGGGTAAGCATCAGAAGTAAATCTCACTGGCATCATTCCCTTTTGGCTGGGAATTTCAGACTCTTTTACTGGAGGAACTTGTATTGCATTCATTAGTAACATTTCTAAAATGTTTCTGAATTTTTAGATTTGACCTGTGCTCTGTGCCTGTAGCTCTGAAATGCTGGAAACACCTTACAGTGTTAAGAGAAATACACACAAGAAGTCAGGAGTCGAAGGGGAACTCTGCTAGCTTGACAGTGTTCCTTTGTAAAAGATGGATTTTTTTTAGTGTTCCTTTTTAAAAGATGGATTTTTTTTTTTCAGGGCATAAGTGGCGTTTGAATGCTTTCACCATTATGCAACCATTTACACCTTTGTCCACTCTCTCCCTGCAGTCTCCTCGATGTTAAACATCTTGCCATACTCAGGTGGACTCTTGTGTTGTGCTTTTATTTCATCCTCCACCCCTTTGCCTAACTCTTAAACTTTCTTGTGGGTGGAGGGAGAAATTGGGAAGATATTCCAGAGAGAATACAACACCTTATTGCTCATTATTCATCTCTTGACTTCAAAGGGTATGAATTTTCCTTCCCATCCTCTTTTAAACTGTTTTGTTCCTCCTGTCAGCGTGAACGCTGCTCATTATTTGAGGTGCGCAGCCCACTCTGTCTTAGTCAATTGTAGTTGCTCTTATAATGATTCTGACTCTGAACAAAGGGGGTGATCTCCTGGGAGGCTCTGGAGGTGCCATTGTTGGGTTTGTGGTACTGTTCCCTTCTTTGTACTTTATTTCTTAAGAACAGCACATGGTTAGGGTTGAACTCCATTGGATGTGAAGCTCGGCTACTTCTGGAGTGACTGAGGAAGTTCAAGCCACTTAGCAAATCCAAGGACTGCTCTTCTAACACTTTATTTCTGTAATGCTTTCTATTCCTTTGTAGACATTGTGACTCTTCAGAAGCATGTATGTCTGAAGCTTGTTATCTAGTGAAATGTCTTGTGCAACTGGTCTCTGATTATTGGGAATGCATGTTGTGGACAACAGTGAAAAAGCCCAGTTTTCTTTCAGGCTGTCATTCCAGAGCATTTCTTTTCCTGTTTCTGTGTCTGCCTTTCCACAGCATGCCCTTGAGTCTTTTGACAGGGTAAACATTAGCTCTGGGAACTTAATTACCTTCCCTTTGTTTATCTCTTTTAGACACGTGCCTGTTCCTTCTGAGGCTCGGATGGCGATGGGATATTGAGAGTACCAGGATCTTGCATTCTCCAAATTAGGCAGATTCACAAATGTTTGCAACACTGCGGCTAGAGACAGTGCTTTTCATAAAATGATCTAGAAAACATGCCTGTGTTGTAATTTGTAATTTCTGAATAAGATTTTCTATAGCACTGTACTGTGTTAAGTCTAATGAAACAGGTCCTGGACCTTGCTCAAAGGGGATAAGCATCTAAACAGTGTTTTTACAGACAAAAGATTAGGAAATCAGACACGAGAAAATAATTGGAAACAAATAAAAGCACATGCAGCATATTATGATAGTTCAAGGGTATTGTTTTTTCCAAAATGGTGTCCAGAAAAACCTGCATGTCTTTTTAGTTTTCTGGGTAGTGTTAGAGGAAGAGATGCTCAGCTGCAGAAGGAAGGAAATTCCAGGTTAGAGAGGCCTGTATGGAAGGAAGCATATAACAGTGCAGAAGGGCATGGAGATATAAATATAGAATGTCAGTAAAAGTGCATGACTCATACTGCTGTAGTAGCATAGTGCAGAATTTATTTGCAGAAGTACTGAACAAAAACCCTATGGTATACTATGATGCATTTGCAGATAGTTTTCCATAGCTGGTTAATGTTTTATGCATCTTGCTTTTCTGGAGACATCACCAAACTGTGCTTTGATTCTCTTTTTTTTCTGCTTTTTGTTAGGACTTTGTTTTTCGTTGAAGAGTTAAGTCCTCTACTGAACCTTGAATGCAGCAATTCTGTTTGCTGGGTAGAGATGAGTTAGATTTGTTTTTAATCATGTAACTAAATTTAGCCAGCAATCTGCATTTTAAGGCATTGCTATTAAAAGTCTAAAAGTGAGATATGTATCAGAGTTTGCATTTAAAATAAGCCAGAGGCACAGCTGGTGAGGCAGTCATGACTCTCTAAACATGAGTGGAGGGAAATAAGAAGGGAATTTTCTCACCTTGCAGGATGAATGCAGAGTCTGATAGTTGCTTTAAAATCCCACCCTTGCCCCCAGCCCCCTTACCCAAGCTTTGTTTCATGATTGCATGGATTTCATGACATCCCCCCATTCCCTTTTTTCAGCCAAGATGATATATATCTGTTTGATATCAGCAGTATGAACACAACTTACATTTTAATTGTTACATTTTAGTTTTTCCTCTGGTTTATTCAGAGCTTTGTGTGGTACTTCATATTTCCAGTCTCTCCTCTAAAAAGAAAATGGCCAGTATCCCATCTAAAACCTGAACCAGAGACAAGTCTTCCAAGACATCTGGAAAGTCCTGGAATTTGCCACATTCAAAGTTATTGTTCAGTCTTTCAAAGCAGTGAAGCATGCTGTTAAGTATGTGAATAATCCCATTAACAGAGCATCTCCCATCTTGAGACATAACTTGATGTAACTATGGAAGCAAAAAAGGAGGAGTATGCCTGTTTTTTAGTGAATGGAAGTCAAAGCTGTTTAGATGTTTAAAGATGTCCAAAGTGCTGGTAAAGATGGATCTGTTGGTAAAGTGTATGACAAATTTAGCATGTTATGGAAATATGTCTAGCCTATCATATGGAATATTAAATTGACTTAATGCAGCACTGCCTTAGCAGTGTTTGCTGTAGCCAAGCTCCCATTTACCAAGGCTGTTTTTCAGCCAGATCAATTCCTTGGTTTAGTCTACCTACCCTTTCACAATTAGTTTAAACACAATGAATGCAGGTGGCCTAGTGGGGAGAAAATTTTTTTTGGTCCAAAGTTTCTTGGTCTAAGCTGTTGCAGACAGAGCTCTCATTCTGTGCTTGCAGCATTTTAGTCTGTGTTAGAGACTGTCACAGTCCTGGTGTCTTCTCTTGGTGAGTCTCACACATCCTCAAAGCTTCACCCGCTTAGCTGATTATATTCCATTATATCCTGTGTTCATACAAGTCCTTGGGTGTTCAATATGGGATGATTTTTTTCCTTTTTTTTTTTTTTTAATTTTCATTTTTTTCCGTAGCAGTAGGAATGGGTGACAGTGAGAAGCCAGTTGATTGCTGGATCACAGATGAACCTCTGATTGTAGTGATGTGAAATCTTGTCTGTTTGTCTTGCCCACATGCTTGTGGTTAGATTTTATCACCAGGTTTGGGGACATCTGTTGTAGCTCAAAATGGCAGGAATCTTTGGCCCACTTGATGAGTACAGGAGTTCTAACTGGCAAATCCATAGCTGTTACAGGAGGACTGGTGATGCACTTATGATTCTCTTCCTGTGGCACTTGTGGCTTTTTGTTGTGGGTTTAAATCTCTTCACAGAGTGCTTGGAAACCCTTGTGAGCCGCAGCTTGATGTGCGGATGCTGTGTGGGTTATTCTGAACCAGTATTGCAGTCTGTGACTGCAGAAGGCTGAAAGTGGCAGTGGAAATATCTCTAGTTTTCTGTTGCTGTCATCCTTGAAATGCTTTTGCTGCTTTGTTTGAACTCCCTTGATGAGGCATGACCTCAACACTGTGCATAGACTTGTGTTTTAGTGATAAATTCTTAGCTGTTATGAATGAATATGGAAAAAATTTCAGGAGTGCCCTATTATATGAAGTTACATCAGTTTGTAAGGAGGTCATGGAAGGAAGGTGTGTGGCCTGCTCTGGTCTGCTGAACCCTGTGTTAAAAGGATCAGGGGGCCATTTAAATCTTTGTCAAGACAGATTATCCTGTGTTGTGCTGAAAGCATGCACTCAACAATACAGGTGTTGGGCTGCACGTGTGGTGATGCCTGCTTTCCAGCTGCTGAATTCAAGCTGTGTTCAGCCAAGAAGGAGTTAAGGATGTAGGGACAAATGTTTTTCTGTTGGGTTGCCCTGCACAAGGACTGTTTCTAGGTAGATGAGGAGGTTTCTCAGAATGGGTCAAGGACATCAGTGATTTTCTGAAGGACAGCAGAGATCTGTAGATGTGGGAGAAGCATTACTCTGTGTAGGGCAGAGAGGAGGCAAGAGGCAGCCTCTGAATGTCAATTTTTAATGCCTGCTCCTGTGAATTTTCATGTGAAAGGCATTAGGAATTTTTTATATAGAACTTCATATTTCAAGCCTGAGATTAAGCATTCAGTGTGAATATCCAGAGTTCATTTGAAAAGTAATCATTAATGCAGCCATGAACTGAGATAGCAGAGATGAACTCTTTCATCTAGTATTTATGAAGGATAGTTCAAAGCTTGCCTGGGTACCAAATAGAGACTTCAAGGAGATAACACTAGTGCATAGTATTATCTTAAAATGGGAAAATTGATATAAAGATAAATCTGAGTCTAGTGAAAAGTAAGTTTAATGTGCCTATTTGTCTGTTGTGTTTTACTGGGAAACAACCAACCTGTTTTTAAAACTAATGTACTTGTTTTCTTTATTGCTAATTCTTTCCACTTATGTGGCTGAGCAGATTGATTAAAAAAGTGCTAAAAGGGAAAAATGACGTGCTCTGCAGCCTCAGTAGCAGTATAAACAGCACAGGAAAAGCTACACAGTCAGGCAGGAAGCAACTAGAAGTGCTTTATGCAATGTTGCTGGATTTGCAGTACTCTGAAGGCTATGAACTTGTAATTTTGAGGACAGGCTCAACTGTCTGTGTTTTGTTATACATGAGTACAGAAAGGATGATATGAAGAAAATGCAGAAGAACCTTTCAGAGAGTGGTTTGTATTCAAGCCCATGAATATGTATGTACCTTCATCTGTATTCTGTGAGGGATGAGAGCATGTGTTTTGGGTGATTTGCTGCTCTGGGTACGCTGATGCAGACTGCTGTGTCTACAGTTCAAAGAGCACAAGCAAACCAGTTCTGCATGATCACATAGAATCTCAAACAATGTAGCATACTGTTGTTTGTGTTGTTTACTTAAGGAGCTGTCAGAAAGTTTGCCTCAAAAATCTTCTCTCCTTTGTCTTTTTTTTTTTTCAACTTTCTGAACTCCTGTACTGTGCGGTTCATTCAGGTTGTAAACTGGAATGTTGTAAACAGGATGCATGAATTTATATCTCTTACTCCTTAATTCCAAATGGTATTGAACCCTCTGGACTTTATTTGATGTAGCATTTGCCTGGTGAAAAAATGAACAGTTGCTATGAAGTCATCTGGGACAATGTGGATGTCACAGTAGGGGAGTTGAAGTGCCTTTTGGAATTGGAGCCTCCATGCTCAGAACATGGCAAGATCCAGGTCTTAGGAAGCATTGGTAGTATCTTAGGAGAACTGGAAAAGCTTTTCAGTGTTGTACACTTCTTTCTACACAAGTAGTAGAAATAACTCCTGCCTTTTGTGTGCCCTCTTCCTGCACAGAGTCTGGTATGAAGTATCACATTTTCTGATGTCTCAGCCACTTCCATGGCTGATGTACGCTGTCCAGTTGACTCATCACTGTGTATGTTTTCTTGACTTCTAATTAAAATCTGTCCTAGTCTAATATTAGACCAACACTACTTGTTATATCACCCTTCATTCTTAAGTAATTCATCCTGCAGCCTCCTTACTCTGTATGACTAATGTCTTTTTCTCAAATATTCTTAGAACATTTTAAAATACCATCTATTTTATAAGGAGCACAGTAGCAATACCTCCCATTACAATTGCTCAATGCTTTCTGTCATAGCTCAGTGCTTTCTTTTCCTTATGATTTTGACAAGACTTTAACCTTTGGAGGAATTTTCCATGCATTGGTGTTTGCCTCAGCCTGAAATTTACACTTGAGACTGGGGTTTTTGTTTTTTTTGTTTGTTTGCTGAAAGTACAATCAGTATTTCATAGAAAAAGCACATCTAAATCAGCTTTTGTTAGTTTCTTTCACAGAAAAGACAGATTTATGTACTTTGAGTTTGGGTTTTTTCTTTTTTGAAGGATCCCTAGGCAGTTGTTTTTTGGCTGAAAAATAGAAATTATTGACTATTAGCAGGAGTTTGAGCATGGGATGGGGAATGCTCAGCAAACAGGAACAAGTCTGGGGAAGGAATGTCTCTCAGTAACAACTGAGAACTACATTGATGAGCAGTGAGAAGGAATAGGTTGCTTAACTCACTTTTGGGCATTCAAGAAATTCTTCCTAAAAGCAAAAATGAATTTATCTGGCTTTAATATTTTTTAATGAATGTTCTCCATGCTTGAATACTAATAACAACCTGAAACTCATTTCCCTTGTTGTGGCAAAAAAAGAAAAAGTCAACTGCAATGGTCTGTGTTTGTAATCAGAAGCATTTTACATTCATGTTTTACAGAAACTGTTTACATTCTGCTAAGGATTCTGTTTGGTTTTGCATGTGTGATTGTTTGCTGGCTTGTCCAGTGAAAGAAAATAGAATCTGTGGATGGCAGGTGTTTTGTTGTAGCTAAGCATTGTTGCTGTTTTAATCCTTCATGTATGCTTGCAGCTTTCAGTTCCATTGGAGCAGTACCCTGCCGGGATGGTGCAAAGGTTTATTTTTGTTATGTAAGTGGCTAGTGTTTTTTGTTCGTATCTGGGTCCAGACAGAGCACCAGATTGATTTGAGGAAGGAAATTTTTTTCTCCCAAAAGGCTGAGTTGAGAGAAACCTTTGTTGCCTCTGTGTACTGATGGTGCTGTAGACTGTGTGAGGATCTGGGTCTGTGTTATCCATTCAAAGCTTGCCTTTTCTGAGGCCTTGCAGTTTGCTGATGTTTTTGCCTGTGGCACTTGATACTTTTGGCTTCTGAGAGCTGAAATGCTTTAATTCAACTATAGTCCTTGGGATCAATACAGCAGTGTCTGGGTAGGGCTTGAGAGCCTGTGGTATACTAATGATCTAACTAGATGTTACAAAAATTCTTTCCGGCTTTAGATTTCATAAAACTCTGTTTCAGTTCCTGTAGTTAATATAAAATAGTGCAGCCTGCCTTTCCTTTCCCAGTCCACTAATAGGGTTCTGTAGAAGTGCAGTAACCTGGTCTGATGTAAAAGCCTGAAGCTTAGTCTATATTTAAATTTGTTATGTACATTTTTGCATCTGCAGATATTTTTAGCAGAGATCTATATAAATTGCAAAGTAAATATACTAACTTGAGAACAAGTATGTTTTTTAAACCTCAAACTGTCTTCTGAGATATACTAGTAGTACTCTTAATGAAATTTATTTTTACCTTTTAACCTAACAAAATGTAGCTACTCTGTTAAAAGTTTGTATTGAATGTAGTATGTAACTGTTTTCAGCTTTTCCCTGAACTGAGAGGAAGTTGCAAAGAAAAAAGCTTTGTGCCCTTGAGAGAGAAGGACAACTAATTTTATCACTTAATTATTTTAGGGGAAGCATTATCAGTGAACTGAGAGAACGCATCTGAAAAACTTGCAGTGATTGGAGTGAAAGATACCACTGCCAGCAGATTTCCAAGGAAAATGCCTATACTTCTCCTGTATATGAAGTGAGGTTTCCAGTTCATTTACAAAATGCATTATCACCTTAAACTCCACAAACTAGCAGTGTCCACCTGTGTCCCTTTCAAGGCAGTTTAACAGCACCCTAGGGAAAAGGGAGGTTCAGATTTCCAAGTGTTTGTGTTTTGGCATCTGTTTAGAAACCTCTCAGTTGTCACCTTTGGGTGGTGTGACCATACCCCCCCTGCACCTGACCCCTCTGTGGGGTGTGCATGTACTGACTGACAGGGAGAAGTGTGTGTGTGTGTGTGTAAGCTGCCTTGCTGGAGTGGATGGTATTTTCCCCAGAGCCACATCTTTTGGCCTATAAATGTGATGACTTGAGTTCAACTCCCGAGAGCAGTTTGAGGCTTGGCCAAAGCGTGTACATAACTCAAGGTCATTGCAGGTTTCTTTCCCAGGGCTGGAATGTGGGTTGATGCTTCCAGTTAAAACCAAGTTGAGGACTTTACCTCATGCTGTGTGTATATAACTTTTAAACTTTTAAGCCCAGAAGGGACAGCTTCTCATGGCTTATCTGCAGGGACCTAGTCACTTCATTAAGAAAATAAAGCTGTCACTTTGTGTGTGTGGTTTTTTTTTGTTTTTTTATAATTTAGTTCAAGGAAAGCAGAGATGAGAAGGATGTTTGTGGATGTTAATTCATACAGGGGAATGGTGTTTTGGGTGTCAGTCCTGCAGCACTGCACTCAGAATTATAACCCTTGGAGAGAAGGGTGAGCCATATAGTGCTGATTTCATTTAAAGCTACCATGTGATTCCTGTGAAAACAAGCCAGTGCATTTCCAATGCTTAATGGCAGTTTTGCTGGTGTTCCTGACTAACCAGCTGTCTCCTGAGGACTATAGCTCTGCTAACAGTAGTGACAGAACGTAACTTCTATCAGGAAAACTTAAAACTGGTAAATGCAGGTCATGCAATGAATTGTCTATGGCAAATAATGGGAATAGAAAATAATTCTCTTTTCTATAATCTTTTATGTGTCAGAATAAGCTGTTTTGTTTGTGCTTCCGTTAACCTCAAATATGTCCTTTGTGTAACCAAAGTGTATTTATTGTATGCAGAATATCCAGGTTATGCAGCTTTACTGACATGCTTTATTTACAGCCCATGCCACCACCCATATGTTATTCTGCTAGAAAACAAGTTAATGAGGAATGTGTAGCTGCATAGAAGTATCTCATAATATCTTGAGCTAGTTTTTCATGTTAGTTTTTTGTGCTCCTAGAAATAAATTTTCACCAGGCTTTTGAAGCTATAGATAAGAAGCATTAAAAGTTGTGGTTTTGAATTGACATCCCCATGTTTCAGGAACTTGGTGAATAAGTAATCTTGAAATGTGTTTTGTGTTTAGAGGCTGGCAAGGTGTTCACCTGGGGCAGAGTGGACTATGGACAGCTTGGGAGGCACGCGGTGGTTCCTGGTGGGCAGCAGAGCAGAGCATCTGAACAGTGCTTGGAGCTGTTGTGTAACACCCCTGTTTCTGTTCCTTGCCTAAATGGAGCATCTCAGGTAAAGAAGAAAATTAACATTTCAAACCCCCTCCCTTATTTGTGCATTAAAATAATCAGAACAGTTTCCTAATAGAACTCTTCTAACTGCTGCAGCACAAGCCCTTGCTTGCTCTTTCTGTAAGCTCAGAAATTAATAAGATTCAATTATTTCTTTTTAAAGTCTTTCGCATCCAGGAACTGATTTTTTCCTTGGTGGAATCAGCTTTAGCAAAAGATACCAAGTTCTCTCAGGTATCATTGTGTGCAGGTGTAAGTTGTGCCTGCAGTGCAGATGAACAGAGGAGGTGGGACTGTGCCCAGGTGCAGCACTACTTTTCTCTGAAACTCTGGAACAGCACCCCGCAAATCGCAACTGGTGGTCCCTCTGATCCATGAGGGAGGCTTGCACAGCCATATAAACAGTTCTCCTGGCTTGTATTGCAGCTGAGGAGAGTGGAAATTCCCAGTGCTGTGGGGGCAGGAACAAAAACTTGTGATGTGTTTGACATGTGGTTGACAGGTGATGCAGGACTTCTGCCCACTGTGCTTACTCTTGATCTCTTGTGCTCCTTAAGAATTCTCCAGTTTGAATTGTAGGGTGAGTGAAGAAGGGGACCTGTTCAGGAAAGCAGAGATGGGGGAACAGGCAGAAAGTGAGCTTTGTTTAAGGTGCAGCCTTGTTGGCTTAAAATCAGATGAATGATCTGTCCAGGTGCCACTCTCAGAGAGTAGTCATCCAGGGAATTAAATTTTAGTGAGGTATTAAGGAGAAACTTCTGAAAATTTGCATTGTTCTAAAAATGGCTGAAGAGTTTCAATCAACCAACCCAAAAGCTCTCCAGCCACATGGCCCGAGTTGCAGAGGGCAAAGGCAGGGACAAGGAGAGTGAAGCACTGCTTACTCTTGAGAAGACCAGGTTTGAGACCATTTAAGGAACCTGAAGGTGCACAAGTCCATGGGACCTGATGTGATATATCCGTAGGTCCTGAAGGAACTGACAGAGCAATTGGCTAGGCCACCATCCATCATACTTGAGAAGCTATGGCAGTTTAGTGAAGTTCCCACTGGAAAAAGGGAAATAAGGAAGACCTGGGGAACTACAGATTGGTCAGTCTCACCTGTGTGTCTGGCAAGATCATGGAAAGATTCTCCTGGAAACTGTGCTAAGGCACAGGGAAAAGAAGGAGGTGATTGGTGGCAGCGAGCGTGGCTTCACCACAGCATGGCTTCACCACAGCCTGACAAATCTGGGGGCCTTCTGTGATGGGGTTACGGAACTGGTAGATGAGGGAAGAGCAACTGACATCATCTACCTGGACCTGTGCAAAGCATTGACTTTCCCACATGACATCCTGTCTTTAAATTGGAGAGACAAGGATTTGATGTGTGGGTGACTCAGTGGATAAAAATCTGTCTGGATCTTTGCAGTCACGAGGTTGAGGTCAGTGGCTTGATGTCCACCTGGAGAGCAGTGAGGAGTGGTGTTCCTGAGGAGCTGGTATTGGCATCAGTGCTGTTTGTCAGTGACAAGGACAGTGGGATGGAGGGCACCCTGAGCAAGTCTGCCAGTGACACCAAGTTGTGCCGTGTGGATGACACGCTGGAGGGAAGGGTGTCATCCTGAGGGACCCAGAGCCCATGATGCTGCTCTAATGTTTACATTAGAGTCTCAGACAGCTTTCTTACCATTTTGACATGGATGTCCCTACTTTTTTAGTTAGTGATGTATAGACAGCTCTGTTTCTGAATCTGCTTCACACTGTTTTTCATCTGTGCTGTGTGCAGTGTCTCAAGTATGTTGTTCTGTTGTTTCTCAAACAATACAAAGCCAGGGCAGCTGCAGCTGCAGGGGAACCTACCCTTGGCAGGACAAGTGATCCGTGAAAGTGAAGGGATGTATTCAGATAGATTCCTTGAAAAGAAAGAGAAACAACAATCTCATCCTTATTCTGCTGTCCTCAGCGCTGTTCCTCTTTATAGACCTGTGAGAGACTTGATTTGAGTGATTAGCAATGGCAGTGTTCTGGAGCAGACATCATTCTTTGCAGAGATAACAGCACAAAGATGACTTAAGAGGATCATCTGCATCCTAGGAGGAGCTGTGTTGATGAAAAAAGAAAAAACATAATAAGGACCTAAATTGTTACACTTCAAGATTACAAAATAATGCCAAAGCTAGAATTTATGCTTGAAAATGCCATTAAATTGCAGTATGTGGGCTATGTAGAGTGACCTGTTCCTTATTAACACACAAGCTACCCCTTTTTCCATTTGTTCTCATATGGAGACAGGATTTGATTTGAGAGCTGAATTGAAAGGAATATAGAGAAGATGAGTTCTTTCCCATGTTTACCTTGAATTAACAAACCAAATTTTTGTGTTTAATGCAGGACAGTTTAACAGTGGAGGATTATGACTGATGATTTTTATTCATGGTCTATTTTTATAAATAACTTAATGATTCAACTGAATTTTTGGCTAAGCCAAGGTCTGCTGATTGCCTCTGCACTTCAGCTAATATTGTTAAAGCCAAAGTGGAGAAACTAATCTAAGGATTAGAGGACAGTATAAAAGACACATGAGTTGAGCTCAAGGACAGCGCAGTAGATTTAACCTCCTGTGTTGCTACTTGTATCCATGCCTGTGGCTTGCCTACTTTCTCCACCAAAGACCAAGGATTCTCCTTTCTTTGAACTGACACTGTTATAATGTCTGTGTCTGCCACTTCAAAACCTGATTTTTGAAGTTTTGCAAGTGACCTATTCCACTCCGAGTTTGACTTCAACTGAAAACATTGACCTTGAGAAATACGAGCACTTTTTTCTTTCAAACCGAGGCAAAGGAGGAACAAAACGCTCAGTTTTAGATAATTATCCACTAATCTGAGCATATCTTCCTGGCAGGTTTAAAAGCATGGAGGTTCCTGGTGTTAAATGTGTTAAAAGTTTTACCACTGCAGGTCTATTTGCTGTTTTCTCAGTGCTTCAGTGCCTATCCAACATGGAATAGGCCAAGGCACGGAGAAGTTGTTGTGTGAGGCATTTTGCAGGCAGTGCTCTTGTGTTGTGGGGCGTCCTTGATGGGACCTCTTCAGAACATCTGACTCATCTGATGTGCATTCATCCACCGCTCTTCAGATGAAAGGACAATTAAATACAAATGGCCTGAAATATGATGAGTCTCTGTATTTAGCAAATGCTACAAAGATCTAGTTTAATGTTTCCTCCTTGTCAAAATGCTTTTCCAGTCTGTTTGATATTTTTGGCTTTAAAAGCTATCATTCTACTGTTTGTGGTATGTTTAGCATGTCATTCACATTGCAGCAAACATTTGCTGCAGCAATAAACAAGTGAGAAGTGTCTGTGCAGTGCTGAATGTTTCTCGCTAAGGTGGATGGAAGGAAGGGCTGCAGTTATTTCGGATATGCATGGCTGCATGGCAGCCGTGTTTGCATGAGGTCCTTTTCTACTGAAAGTAAACTGTGCTAGATCATGGTTTTCTGAGGAGGGACCTCTGAAATTTCAGTTAGGAAATTAAAAAATAACTATCACTCAACTTGAATCTTGGTGATGGATGTAGGGAGCAGTTGTGTCAGGGAATGAAAGTAACTGATGGACTTGTGACAGCATGTGCCCACTGTGTTTATCCTGGTCCTGCTGTGGTCTGTGGTTCCATTGTGCATGTTCATCCTATGCAATACTGATTGCTTTGGATCCTCTCTGTGGTTCCTTTCTTTCAGGGAATGACATCATAAATACCCACATTCTCATGGGGCTTTGCAGTCAAAGTTTATTGCTGCTCTTTTCAGTGCAGTTGCAGTAAGACGTCATTTTTGTTTAAGCGTTTGAAAGTCAGCTTTGGTTTCAGCATATTCTTGTTTTTCTTCCTTTCCCCCATTCATGTTGTAAACTATTAAGCAGTTGCCTACAAGGTAAATTATGATATCTGTATCATGACAATTAATTGCTTATATAACTGATAGATGAATGTATGGGCATTATTACCTTAACACATAGTCACAATAGTGTTGAAAATGGAACCTTTTGGTTTAAAAAAAAATGACAACTGTTTTTAACTCATCAGGGAAATTTGTTCGAGGCCTCTTTGTAAGTAAAACTATAGTTGAGGCTTTAAGGGTTATCAAAATAAAAAACCTAATATTATTATATATCATGTCTCTGCTCTGTATGTGGATTTTAAATGCTTATTTTTTGACTGCTACTCTGTTCTTATTTTGAATGTTCAGAATGAGAGGTTTGTATTTTTATGGGAGAGAAACAAGTTGAACTTTCCTAAACCAGATTTTACTGCTTAAAGTTTGAGAATATGTGTGGAGTAGCTGCTTAAAAAAAAACTCACTTTGGGTGTTAGGGAAGGAGGTAAATGCAAAAAAAAAGTTGAAGTGATGTGTAGTTTCTCACTTGCTAAGCAAGTAATACTTTGGTGTGTGTTGTGAGTTTTTTTAGTTTGGTGGTTTTTTTCCCTTTATGAACTGGTGCCTTTTATGAGTTAGTCTTGATCTGTATATTTTGAGAAATGGCATTGTTGAATTTTCCTTGGTTTATTTTGTTATGCTGTTTTAGAGATGCAATGATGAATATTTTTATATAGAGATGGTCCCTTTAATATTCTTGCATCAAGTTCTTGGCTTATCAATTAATTTTAAGTGACAGTAAAGGAAAATAAAGGCCACAGAGAAGTAGGTTCTGAGTACAGCTCACTGCATGAGTGACAAATTGCAATTAAGGATGAAAATAAGAGACCAAACTGTTGAAATTATTATTAGAGGGAAAAACCCAAACAGGATGTAACAGAAGATTGAAACTACAGTCTGCATACAAAATGCAGCAAGTCTGTGTTCTATTAGGTGTGTTTGTGTGCTCTGCATGCCCTGTGTAGGAGAGTAACACTAATCTTGGCAGCACTGCAAGAACACTGAGAGTTTACAGTCCTGTCACAGGCAGTGAGGAAACAGGATTTATTTCTTAGGTTAGACAGTTCTCTCTGCCATTCTCCTAAGCAGGAAATTGAGAGCAGTACCAAACTGCTGCAACCCAAATGCCACTTTTTGCCTAGGTAGCCATCCCACTTATTCTGTGCTTTTCTTATCGCATTAAGACATGACCGTGCTTTGCAAAGAGTATCTTATGGCCTGGGTAGAGAGACATTTAACATTCATAGCAAAGTCATTTTCTGCAAGTTAAGAATAGCAGTGTGTTATGAGCAGAGCCTAGCTCACCGACTCTGGGTCTGTAATTTTTGGAAAGCAAAGAGGAGGTGATACTGGTTCCCAGCACTGTGCTTCCTGCCACCCCTAGCAATTTCCCTGCAGCTGGCATTGCAAAGAGGGAGATGGGAAACCAAAGTCACACCAAGGGAATGGCAAAGGAGAACTCCCGCGCTGCCTTTGCGCGCCAGGGAGCACATGCTGTGTGGGTACGAACTAGAGGCTTTCCAAGTATCACTTTTGCACACAAGGATTGGTTTAAAATGACCAAAATTGGTCTGCTGGAGTTGTACTGCAGCAGTGAAGTGGCAGCCAGGGCCAGGCTGCTCTGCATTCTGTATGGGAGACCAGAAAAGGTCAAGTTCCTGACAGATGGGGTGGTGTAGGAGAGGACTGACATGGGATGAAGTCAGGAGGAGGAGACCCACCCAGCATGTGATAGCTGAGGTGTTACAAATGTGACTCTGGGCAAGCCTTAATCTTCATAAATCATAAATTAATGTTCAGTTTGGTGGTGTGTTGCAGTCGGGAGAACAAATGAGTGCCTCACTTGGAGATCTCTGAAAGTGTGAGGAAGTGAAAAGAGACTAAAACGGCTTGCTGCAGTAGCCATGGCTTGTGCAAACAGGCATCAGCTGTCAGTAGTGAGGCCCCAACCATGTCACCAAATTGGCAGCTCTGTTTAATGAGCTTATTAGTAACAGAATTACAAATCCAAATTGCCTTGTTGTAAGTCTCTGTTCTCTTTTTGCTCGTACTATATTCCTTAAATTAAAAATACTGGCTGGGTCCCGTCCTACTGCATGGATTGTTCTAGTAACAGTGCACCATGCTTCAGCTCTGAGCTTAGAGACAACTTGTGATCCTGCTCCTTGGAAGGATTTCTTTCCACCAACCAATGCCGTAAGTGCTCAGTAATGCCCTTCAGATGCATGATGCAGTTAATGCCTGCTAATCAACCACGAGCAGTGCTGTAAAATGACTTAAAAATGTACTTGGTTTTAAGACAGTCTCTGTGAGCAGCAATGTTGGAAGGTGACAGAGCTCCAGTTCTGCCTCACTGACATGATTTTGGTTGTCTTGTTCATCCATGAGAAGCCTGAACAGAAATATTTCAGTGTAAAATACACCCAACCTAGTTTAAGGTGAATCAGATCTAACCTATAGTAAGTGCGTGGACATGTTCCAAGTGCAAGTGAAAATATGGTTGGAAGCTAGTGCTTGGTGGAAAAGGCCCTAAAGCATGCAGTTTTTCATTCTCAATTTGTCATTAGGACTGTTACAGAGAAGGGATTAACAAATCAATGCAGGCTAAAACGAGAGAAAATCAATAAGAAACTGTAGTGAACTGGAACAAAGCTATCAATTTGCAGTGTTCTCTGCAAAGAAATCTCATCCATACCTCCTCTTATGGATGGGAAAATAATGCCAAAATGATGATGATTTGAGGTTAGAGTAATTGTTTTTTACCTGGCTGACCCCAGAACTTTAGGTCAAGAAACTTCTGGTGTAAATGGTGCTTATCTTTCCAATTTCAGTTGTGTTGATGAATTTTATTGGCAGGTTCTGTAAGACTGGAATCTTAGGGAAAAATAGTCAAGGAGAAATACATAATTTAAGTTACCCTCACAGGAATTTGACTGAACAGTCTTTGTAATGGTTTATTTTTTGTATTAATGGAAGCGACTTCATTAGTTGTTCATTATTTTTCTTTCTCCTTAAGAAGAATGTCACTGCTGAAAAGTTGCTCTTTAATAGGTAGTATGCATTCTGTAGGTAGAGAATATACTGCATTACTGGGTAGGTTACTGCAGGTGAATCAGGTGGGAGAGAGCCTAGTGATGCCAACTCTACCTGTTTATTGTGTTGTAACACTGGTCCTTTCAAAGCCTTTTGTCACTGTGGGGCCATAAACTCACCAAGGCAGTGCCAGCACACAGACTGCTTCTCCCTCCTTTTAATTTAGGGCTTTTGGATTTGGTTTAGACCTGGGCTGTCCTCGTACTTTTTACGCCTGTAGTGGCATTTGTATTTGTCTGATGTTTCCAGCTGTCACTTACCAACAAGTCACTCAAACTCTGGGTGCTGCCAGTCCTTCTGGCCTTTGTGCTTAGGTTATAAGTTATTGCAAAGCTACTGTTTAATGAAAGATTCAGCAGAGAGAGATTGATATTTCTGCTGTGATGCCATGGCACACAGTAGCTTTCCAAGACTGCTGTACTGGACAGCCTGCTCGGTGACAGGGACCTGTTTGTCCTCCCACCTGGTGGCTCATCTCCCTTGCCTGTTGGCTGCCTTTCTCAAATGTGAACTGAGGTTGTCAAAGGCAGAAGCTACTTCTGGACTCTGTTTTTCAGGTGGTCTAATACAGTCTGTACCTTTTCCCCAGCATTCAACCAGCAGAACTTTTTTTGTGGAAGGAGGAGGGGGAGGGAGAAGAAAAAGTAAATGTGATTCATCTAGTCCTGTGAGGACAAAAATGCTAAACTGTCTCCTGTTTTAAAACCTGCCTAAGGGTTTTTTCTTGGTCTCCTGGCAGTTGATTGCTGAGGTCTCCATAAATTCAGTGGATTTTGCATGTAATCAGATGCCAGCAAAGACTGAAAAAACTATGCCTTGCATTTTTTTCTGTCATAGCAAAAGTAAACAAAAAAGAATTCTTTTAAAAAGAATTCCAAAGGAGAGAAAAAAATTGATAGTTCTTACCTTAGAAGTATGATTTTGAAAATGCCTCTTTCTACATTTTGCCACTTTAGCTCCCATTTTTACAATTACTCCTTCCCCTCCCAGGTGTAAAACTAATGTAAACAATCCTTTCCTTGGTGGCAAGTGCATCAGGATGCAGTAAGGAGTTTTAAGGATGTTTTGTTTTTCCAGAGCATTGTTTGGCATGATGTTCTTCTCTTAAGTATCAAATTAACACGTATTAAATAGCCAGATTTCTTACTGGTGATTTCTTCAGTAGAAAACCCCTTCTCCAGCTTTTTTTTATTTTTTTGAAGTTGTCAAGGTTTTCTTGCAGCCTCCACTGTTAGTTGATTTCAAAAGTGTAAACCCATTTAAAGCCTTATAAATCTCAGACCATGGTTCATTTCTATAGAAAGAAAAATTACAAAAATTAAATAATAAAAAGTTAGATGCTGCTGGACCTCACGAGAGAATAACGAGAGGAAGGGATGAAAGCCATTTAACAATGTCTAACAGATCAGACAATGATATTAGTGTCTGACATTTGATTAAGTGTTATGACAAGATACATTGCTGGTGTTTATAGCTATGCAATTCCTTTATTGCATTTCTATATACCAAGATGTTGTACTTTGTGTTGTGTTTTGGTGCAAGCATAGGATATGATTTTTGCTTCTTGGATCTTATTCCCTGCTCATATTTCCTCTGTTTGGCCCTCTATTTTGATTTCTCATGGTTTTGTGATGTGGTTTTTTTCTTTTTTAACATGTGGCTGAAGAAAAATCCTTTTTCTTTGGTACTTTTGGGAAAGGGTTTATGACTTAAACACACAAAAGTAAATTACAGAAATAGAAAACAGTGAGTTGATTTTTTTTTTTCTTTGACTTCCTGATCTGCTACTGCTCCTTTTTTAGGATTTAACCACTACAGAGAAAAGATAAAGGCGTCCTGATTTTTTTATAGATGTATTACGCACTGCGGTAATAAAGTTGAAATTAAAAAGGAGTACCTACTTCTAGGGTAAACAGCTCTGTATCTATAACATTTAGACAATAATTGGTTTATGATTATAAAAAAAAAATCCAATTTTGTCGCCTTTTGGAGCACAGTTACAAGATTTGTTTTCAGAATTTTGCCAGAAAATAAGGACAGGAAGTGAGATAGAAAGCGTTACCAGGTTTTTAATTATTGTAGGTATTTCAAATTCTTGGTTTAAATTTATTTCTTCCTTACCATGAAAACTATCTAGGGAGATGCCTCTTCTGTTTGTGTTACTGAAGTCTTCCCATTTGGCATGGAAGTGCTGTGGTGCCATGCAAGTAGAAGTTTTTCACCTGGCTGCAGACAAGCCTGCTGAGATCAAGCAGTGTTTGTGGTGTGATGGGTGCCTGCGAGTCCTGCCTTTAGTCTTCTCTTGAGGGGAATATGATACTTTGGGCTCAGCTGATGCTGATGCCTGGAAAGGCAGACCTGGAAACAGGGATGAGGTAGAATAAAAGGATAGAAAGGTATTTATTGAGAGGATACAGCTTGGGCAGTGCAGGAACCCTGCCAGGGCTACACTCAAGTCAAATACACAAAATGGTCACAGAATGGATGCCTGGTTGCAAGGTCTCACGCTTTTATAGGTTTTGATCCATTAGCATATTGGAGTTAATTGTCCAATTATAGCTTCAAGTTATGAAGCTCCATCCTCCTTGTTCCCTCTCTTTCTTCACTGTTGTTTGCACTCTTGGACCTAAAATTTGTCCTTGGTCTCACGCTAGAAAGGAATTGTTTTTTGTCTCCCTACTCTGTGAAGAGAGCAAGGCATCAATGTAGCTGTGGTGGTGAGTTCAGCACATCAGCAATGCCCTGTAGTTGCTTTCAGAACACCTTGAAAACTCCATGGGTGAGAAGCACAGTCAAATGAATGTGTTTGTTGGAGGGCAAAGGTGTTATCTTGATTCTTCATCTATGGTTGTCATTAAAGCTCTGCAAAATCATCTCTGTAGAAGTCTGGTCCGGTTTGCAGTTTGGCATTTCATCGCTGCAGAAGGTGCTGTGGGGCTGCCTCAGAGGTGGAAGTGGTAGAAATGTTTCCTGCCTTGAAGTCTGGAAAGCGCTGCAGTAACTTCCCATGTTGGCTGCTTGCAGCTTGTTCAAAGTTCCCACTGTATCTTTAGCTGCTTTTTGACCACCTTGCTCAATTCAGTATCCAGGTGTATATATAAGGCATTCTGCTGGACATTTGTGAGGCAAATCTCTGTCTCAGTGTCTTACATTTAGAGCAGCTGGCAAAAGGCAATCTTTTCACCTTTACTGGTCTGCCTTGAGTACATGTATGAAGAACTGATTCGAGTCTGAAGCCTCTATTTGATCCTAACCTTTGTTTCATCTTCTTGAGTGGATGGTTGCGCAAGGAGAACATTTATTGAAACAATTTTTATCAGTGCTGGAAGTACGGGTATTTGAGAGCTTAAGTTTATTACCAGTGATCTTATCTTGAGTTAGTAGGTGTCAGCTTGTCTTTTGAAAATTTGAATTTTCCATGTCTGAAAGGATTACTTTGAAAGTGCATGCCAGGTTCTTTAGAACACACAGATTGATTTTTTCGCTTCACAGTGAATCTAATGTTTTCACTGGGAATGCAAGTCACAGGTTGTGGTGGGAGGGGATGTTGTCAGTCTTCAGAAACCAAAAATTCACAATCTTCTTTTTGCTGTTTCACAGCACCTGTTGTGCTTTGATATCTAATTCTGTTTTAAAGGAATGCAAAACATTATTTCACGGTTACTCTACCAAGTAACTTTAAACAAATGAGATAATGGAAACCTGTGATGACAGTCACTTGTAAAGTTTTACTACATATTCCTATGACTTCTTCCTTTTTGATACTGCTGATTCTACCCAGTATTTTTATCTGGGGCCTCTGTCACACCGAACTGGGACTAAGAAAAATGTAGAGACTTGTAGAAATGCATTTACATGGTCAGTTGTTTAACTCTCTCAGGAATTCTTTTGTTCAGTTTACATGTTAGACATAAAACTCCTAAACAAAACATAATGTTGAGATTTGCAAATTGTGAAAATGAGAAAGTACTTGGAACAGACTAATAGAAGGCCTTCTCTTGGTTCATCTGTTTGCATTGTCTTATAGGATTAATTTGCCGTCTCTGGTTTTCCTTGCCACAGCAAGTCTGAAATGCAGACTGCTTGGAGGAGCAAATGCTTGTGTCTTAGAAAGATTAAGATAGTGTTTGTGAATTACAGTGACGGTGTTTAATAATCTTAAGATATAAATGTTTTAACTCAGCTGACAAGCTGTTCAGAAATATGAAATGGGATTTGATGTGGTGCTAATGCCTTTCATGTTTGAGAGATAATGTGTCCCATCCCCATCTCTTTAACAAATAAAGACAGAGTAGTGTCCTGTGTTGCTTTTCTGCATGATACACGGAGACATCTGCAGCGTCTGGTGACCAAATGAGTCAGGAGTGCACTGCTGGTGTTCAGGGCCTTCAAGGATGGCTGCTTTTGTATGTGAGGCTTCTGTTTTGCAGGCAGATTGGCGGAAAGCCAGTGAGAAAGGACTGTATCTTCACTTATGTTGCATTCATGCTCAGCATGCCGTGCCAGAGAGAATTCTAATAAAGTCATTTTATCAGAGGACTTCAAATTTACTAATGCTAAGTATGTGAGGGACTACTGATGTACCTTTGCTGAAATTAAATATGCATTCCAGGTTGCTCTTTCAGCCCTTTTTTTTTGTCTGTACTCTTGCTCTTTTGCTTTACTTACTGCGACTTCTGTTAGATAACCTGTGCTCCTACAGGGATTTCAAATTATATTGCTGTTTGTTATCTTTTTGGTAACAGGTACCACGCTTCAAAAACATCTCTTCCATTCAGTGAGACTGCACGTGCTTTCTCTTTTGAGTCCTGTGTTTGCAAGAGAAACATTCTCTTCTTTGGGAATTATGGAGCTAAGCACTCTATTTTGGTAGTTTGAGGAATCAGGAGCAAAGTCCAAAAAACTTCTATTTGTGTTAGATAAATGTGATTGTGATGCACTTGTATTGCATACTTATGAAAGAGAAATTTTTAATATACCAAATACTACTCATATTTGGATTCCATCTAACTCTTATTCTGTGCTGTATGTTGGCTGATACTCAGTGGGAAGAGGAATCAAAACCATTAAAACACTTGGAACAGTGATGCTAAATTAGTTTTATGTTTGAGCTAGCAAAAGTGAATCTCTGAGTTCTAGCTTAGTTCCTCAATGAAGCCATTTTAATGTCATTCACTTAGTAATTTTTAATTCAATTAGTGGTAAGACAGAGCTGTAAGAAGTGTTATTACATGTAATTTACATACATCTAGATGTAATTGAAGAGGATTACTTCCGTTTTGGAGAACTGGTATTAGAAAAGCTGTGGTTTTTACATTTGTCCAAGCTGCACCTCCCAACGCTTCAGGTAATTTGCTTTCACTCATAATTTGTTTGACAAAGATCTCTCATGCAGGACCACAATCATTACACAGGCCTTAGCTGGAACTTCCTTGTGAGGTATTTTGCTGCTGTACTTTTTCCTCTGCTTTTTTTCTCTTCTCTCTTGCCCAAGAGAGTTGTTGTTGTGTAGACCTACTGAGAGCCATCTGGTGTGCCTGCTGGGAAGGCAGAGCTGCACACCTAAACAAGACTGTCACACTGTTCACATTTGTCATAGTGCTGGACCTGCACCTGGGAGGGATGGTGTGCAGAGATAGCTTTGTTACCTCTTTTGAAAAATGTCTGTTTGGCCATAAACTTTTGGATACTTCAGTGCATTATTTCTCAGGGAAAAGACTTTGTACAAAGTTTGTGTGGCTGTAAGCCGGTGTCCTTGGCATTTGAAAGCTCTGCAAGGTGTACAGTGATTATTTTGGACCTTCAGGCCTGCTAGTCACTGTCTCCAGGACACTATATGCTATACATTCTCCTGCTTTTGGAAAGAAGAAACTTCTATACTGTAGAAGCCTGAAGGTATGGCTTCTTACTCATCCTTGTTTTTCAGCTAAGGGCAGTACCTTGAGGCAAGATGTGATAGCACTTTTATTTCCCCTGGATCAGTGTCAAACTTTTCAGCTGAGTTTTAGAGCTGACTTGCCTGATCCTTAAATAGTCTTTTTCTTGCTCTGGCTATGTAGCAGCACACTTCCCCCATCCTCCCTGGCAGATTCTGCTACCAGACTTGCTGAAATTAATAAGATTTAGTGGTCAATACTTACCTTCTTCACCTCTTTCTCAAGGCATAAGCACTGCTACACGTAGAAAAACCCCAGAATGTTCCCCTCCTATCTTTCTGTCTTTGTAAGACACTTCAAACCTGCCATTACTGGATGGAGATGTGTGAGAACTTGAAGACCAACACATTGCCAGTCATAACAAGGCAAACTTCCTGATCCTGAGGGAGCAAGAGGAATGCACCAGTGAATTTACATGACTACAAAATTATTTTGTCAGCTGAGTGTGCGTAAGCCCAACTGCATCTTCCCATCTAGAAGGTTCAAAGTACTGTTTGTACTGCTGCTCTTGTCTCATTGCCATGCTAAAATCAGAAAGCATTGTGTTCCTGTCTTCTGCTCTGAGTCATGTCCCAGTGGGCAGGGTTCTCAAACAGTCTTTGCAGGTGAGCTGACTCGGAACAGCAACACAGTTCAGAGCTTATCTTAGGAAAACAGCTGCAAAAGGAAGAGGGGTAAAACCCACATGGTTAAATAGAACCTTTTGGTTTCTGATGGACAGAGGAGAATGAAAGGTATGAGGTAAAAGCCAGCAAGCATTCCTATGTGCAGTAAAACTCTCCATAGCAGATCTCTTTATAGATCCCATTGATACTCTTCTGCAGACAGCACTCGGCTCTGTAGTACTCTGGACTGCAGACCCGAAATGCAGCATGAGTTCCTGGGTCAAGTCCAGTGCTGATACAGAGAGGCGCACTCAAGTCAGTGGAGCTCTGCAGTATCCAGAGGAGGTGCCCACCAGGTTGTAAAGCTGTAAGATTGCTCAGTTTCTGGTGGCTGTCATAAAAACGAATGCTGTGAAAGTGTATAGCAGAGATTCATTTATGGTAGTGATGACAGTGATTGTCTGTGAGAAGCTGAGTGTGGTGTTAAGGCAACTTTTCCTTGAACAGCTTGTAGTAATTGTGATGGGTTTAAAAAAAAGCGTGTGGAAAGCTTTCTTTCAAAAAATCCTGAAAATAATATTTCAGGTTCTAATGCCTAAGTGAAAGAGCAAGATTGCAGCCTCATTGTTGTCTATTTAAAAGAAATCTCATGTTTTAATTTAGCTTTACAGTACTGTTGTGGCTTCAACTGAGTTTCTAAAATGTTTTTGGATAACAATATTCTAGTTGTCATTTGACAAACATTCCGTTTTACATGCAGCTATACAGAGAATGCTTAATCAGGCCTATTGATTTGAGAAGTAAGGTAAAGCTGGAGATGATTGAGTGTAACAGATTTTAGCACCATGCAAATGTTTTAAGGAAATCAAACATTTATTTATGAACAAGAATAAGCATACTGACTTTGTCTCTTATGGGGGACAAGTGAATGAATTGGCTAATAACACAGTCAGTGAAATGGTGAGAGAAGTTAATTTTTGTTGTCAAGTCTCTTTTTTCTTTAAAATAATTGAAGAGCACTGAAAAATGAAGACAGTTTTAAAATGTGCTGGTGTATTGCTGTGTGTGTCTTGTGGCAGCTTACTGTTCATGTAGCATAGCATAGGCTGCTCAGGCTGACTTGAAATTTTTTTATATTGGATTTGAGAAATCTTCTGGAATTGGGCCAGAGGGTTATGAGTTCCAGTAAATGACTAAAAGTGAAATTGTGTCTAAATGACTTTTTCACTGATATCTAAACCATTGGAATATGTGTTATCACAGTGGCTGAAAAATCACTTAATTATTTCAGAGAGCTTTATTTTAGTTAATGTAACCCTCTTCTTTTTTCTAATACTGATTTGGTTTATGATCTATTGGATTCAGTAAGTATTTGAAGTTTGAATTTTCCATGCCCTATGTCATGTTAATGTGTTTTTAATGCTTGGAAAGCATAATTTATTCTTGTGAAGGTTTGCAGAGTAATAGCACATAGATCCTTAGAGAAGAGCGAACTTTAACAGCAATATTATGAACCTAACCCAGTATATTTTAATGCTGCTGTGTATGAAGGCAGCACAGCATTTTGTGTTCTAGCTTTCTGTTTGGTTGCCCAAATTTATTGCAGTAATTTGCTACTCAGGAGAGAAGTTTCAGTGTTCACCCTCTGTTCTCAGTTTGCTTTATTTTGAAACAGTGACTAAAACCAATCCATTCATCTTTAAATTGTAGGAGACTTGTTCAACCCTAGAGTAATATTGATGATGCTGAAAACATAAGATGGGTTGTTCTGAGTAAATACTTGCAGAAAAGAGAACATTCCTTAGAAAAAAATTGGAGTTCAAAAGTCCACTCTTGTAAGATGATTACAGTTTCTTTGAAGATCACATATTTATTTTAAGACCTGAAAGTCCGGGGGTTGTTTTGAGGAGGTAATTGTCTCGGTACCTTGTTTACTCTTAACTGAAACTGATAGATGAAAATGTCATGATGAAAATCTTACTAGGTTTGTTCAGCAGAAAGAAGAGAAAGTTTCAAGGGTACAGAGTAGCATCCTGCCAGTGCCTGCAAGGTGGTTCATCGAGAAGATGAACTTGGAGAAACAAAAGCCATAAATAGAAACACGAGCTTCAGACTTAATGTAAGGAAAACCTTTTCCACCACGAGGACAATCAAGCAAAGGAACAGGCTGCCTGGGGAGGTTGTACCATGTGAGCCTTATGGAATGGAAGAGATCTCATGGCTGATTTGCTTGGGAGCAGGAGGCTGGACTGAACCTTGGGAGGTCATTTTGACCCTGGATAATCCTGTCATCCTAAGGTCTTGGTTTTGTCCTCAAAACTGTTTCCACGCGTGCTCGAGACTGAGAAATATGAAGCTTCAGTCCAGTGCTGTAATAATAAGCTGTCAGGGGGATGAGCTTTCAGGGTAGCTGTTAAAATGTAATAGGCAAGACTCAAATTCAGTTTGCAGAAGCGATGCTTCTTACTAGGGGCAACCAGTGAGAGAGAAGGAAATTGAAGAAATCATGTTTTTTTTCCTGTCATGTATAATATACATTTTGGGTGCAGCAAAATGTGTAGAAGCATTATGCAAGCAGTTCAGAGCTCTCAATGTGCCCCTGTGCATAAAATAAGCTGCTTGTATTACTCTGATAGGGTAGAAGCTGGCATCTTCTTTCCAACACTGACTTAGGAAAAGAAAGACTGTAACTGAAATAGCAGCTTGGAAAAACTGCTTCATGGTTCAGTGGTTCTTTGTTGTTATTTTGCTTTACCCCAGAAACACTAAAATTAGCTGTCTTCTCCTCTTTGTTCTTATTTTCCTTGTACTCAAAAGTTTGCAAAGTAGAAAATTAGTTGAGAAGCTACTCTGCAGTTTAACTTATCCATGCACTGAAAATCAGAGCTCTTGATCTAGAGGCTTAAAATGATAATTTTGATTTTCAGGGTTTTTTCTGCAGTTTCTCTAGTTTTGTGTTGTCTTCTAGCATAAATTGTTCTTTGGTCATATTAAATTAAGTGGAATTTGTTTATGCTGACAGTTTTGCTCTAAATTTATAAGACGAAGTCTAATTCTGTGTCCTTCTCACTGTCCTCTGTTTTCTTTTTAGTAGCAATAGATGGACAGGCTGTGTGACAGATAGGCTATTGAAATTAGTTCACTAAAAACAGGCTCTGCTCTTCAGAAAATTAAAAAACCTGATGTCTGCAATGTTGTGTTCTTCTGCAAGGGTAAACAGAAAATGAGACAGAGGAGCTTAGAGGTGACACAGATGTGACTTTGTCATCATTAAAATGTTTATTGAAAAAGACTGTCCTGATTCATGAGAATCTTTTTTATTTGAGTGTTTCTTCTGAGTTGCAGTATTAGTCATCTAGAATCATGTATGCTGTCTGCAGTTCTTTTTAAGGATCTTTGCTTGTCTGAAGAAGTTCCCTTTAGTTTTCTTCTTTCTCACAGCGGTATGTGAACCTTTAAGCACAAAGCTAACTTTTTCACCTCAAGTACTCTTGACATGTTAAGTCAGCTTTATCCACAAATAACTGTGCTAGAAATAAGGCTTTTGTTTTTCATTTATTTATTTTCTACATATGCCTGGACTTTCTACTTTGGGTTTGAATTCAAGGCCTCAATCAATTTTTGGAAAAGCAGCACATAGTCCGAGGTTTTATTTTTCTTTGAGATCTGCAAGACAGCTACAAGCAACTTATTCAATTCTTTGCAAGAGCAGCAAAGCTGCTGTTCTTAGAGACCATGTTGCTTGTGGGTCTGGTTTTGGTCTGGTTTGCTTGGGTACCTTCTGCAAATCTGTTTTGGTTGAAGCATGGCTGGGGAGAAGAAAGGTCTGCTCTGTGTACAGAGCAAGTAGCAGTGTTGTGGTGGGTGGCTCACTTCTAGTGAAGTTACTACCCCATGGGTTTGGTTGTGATGCTGCTTCATTGGAGGCTTTTCTGGAATGTCCTAGCAGGGTCAGCACCACTTCCAGGTGTGGACAGTCCAAGTTGTTGATTCCTTCAGAGCTGTTTCCAGAGATAGTGGCTGCAGGCGCTGCATGCTCTGAAGTCAGAAATCTGAACAGCACTAGAGTGGTACATCCCATACACATAGCTGGAAAGGCGCTTTATCAATTTAGTTGAAGGTAGTAAAAGGATACCATAGTGGATTGAGATTGTTTAAAGTGCTTGAAAAAGTTTGAGATGGTTAAAAGGCAAAGACTGTAGAAAGGCTGTTCTGAATGCAGCTTGCCATTGAACCTATAATCCCCTGTGATACCTATTAATTTGAATTTCTGTGTAACAACAACGTTTGGGGCAAGGGATAAAGTGTGAAATTTCTGTCTTTTCACATATAAAACAGCACTACAAAGGATGTCTCTTTCTTGCAGGTCTGCAGATTTTTAAAAATTCTCTGTATTTGTGAAGCTCCAGAGGGTTATTGCAATTAGTGGTATCATTGTGTGTGTTCAGAATTGTGAAATGGGCGAAGGAGAAACATAAAAAAGAAAGTTACCTTTTTTTTCCCCCACATGTTAAAGTACACTAGAAATCACTCTAGTTACTTAAAGTTGCTAAATTCAGTAATTGTTCATGTAGAGAGGGCATGTCATAGTGGTTCCCAACATGATCTGATTTCACATTGAGTTCAAAGTATGCAGATCTGTAGTGCTGAATGAATTTTGTAGAGAGTTGTGGATATCTCTGCAATATATGTAGAGTACTATTGAAATACATAATTTTGATATGTTTGGCAGGATTTATAAACTTTGCTGGTACTGACAAAACAGGCATTCTTTGCTGTTTCAAGGTGAAGTCCAAAAATAAGCACCTCATTTTATGATAAATAGCCTGTGCATTAGATGTTGTCAAGGGCTCTTGAGTTAAACATGCTTGAAATTTTTAGATGAGGCTGGTTTTGAGAGATGATGTGCCAAAATAGAGCTGGAAATTTTTGACAATGCTACTGCATTTTTTTCCATTCTTTCAGTCACAGAAGGGAACAAACAGACCTGAAGGAAACAGACCTGTATTTTCGTACCTTCCCCCAGCCCTGCTTTGAACCTACTGCTTGATAAGTGTAGGCATTCGAAGGGGAAGAAGGAATTCTTTTGTAGTCTGTTCCCCTAAATGGTTGCATGTTAGAGTTTATTTTGCTCATGTTGTAACAGTGGTACTGCAGCTCTGTAGGAGCATTCTGTGGCTGTGAGCCTCTCTGGCAGCTTGCTTTCACGCCTGCAACTTGGCTTGTTTAATTCTAGACAAAAAATTCTGCTGAAAATGATCTGGACACAAGGGTATAGGCATTTTTGCTGCTGCTGTTCCAGAAAAAGAGGCACAAGCTGGGAAAAGGAAAAGATTTCCAGTGGTAGATTTATTAGGCTGTAAAAAAATCCCCCAAACTTATCCAGAGGGTTAGAAGCCTGAAGAATTTTTCTGCTGAGTTACAGGCTAAGTTTTAGTCTGTTTTAATCAGGCAGTAGTGGATAGAAAACTTCCACTCTGATGTTTGATTATCAGCGAGTCCTGCTCTCCTTTGTATATGGCTGAGAGAATAATAAAATTAGATAGTGTTTCAGCACACTTCTCTCAGTCAGAAACTGAGAATTGAAGCTGAAATGGATCTCTCAGAATAAGGCATGTTCACTTTTGGTAATTTTACCACCAAAATCAGCTTTTCAGAGTTCTGACACCTCTGATCAGGGATGGCTCTGTTGGTGTTGCACGAATGTGCCACGAGCCTGTTCTTGGAGGGCAGCAGATTTGTTCTGTTGGAAGAAGGTGGGTTTCTGGTCTGAAATCAGAAGTATGATGTAAGTCTGGGAGTTGACTTGAAGGCAGAGCATCAAGTTCTTCCTGAAAAGTTTTAAACTCATCCACTGGGTGAACTAAAAAGCCATATTTGAAGAGGCAGCTTTCGCTTTGAAAAACTGATGTGGATATCAAATTAGTTTTGTGGTTGCATGCTTGTCCAGTGGTACTGGTTATGCAAGTAATGTTCCAGTGCTCTGCTGTCCCTAGAAGAGGGGAAATTGGGGTTTAAGATGTGTTTCAGGTTTCCTGTCTCACTGCCAGTACTCCTCACTTCCTAAAAGAGAGAATGAAGTGGCAACCTACAAAAACCCCTTATTTAAGTGAGCTATGTTCTTCTAAAGATACTATCACGTGTCCTCTGAAGTTTGAAAGTAGTGCACACTGCTCAGATCAGTAGCTGAACTGTCTGGGTAGTGTCCTCAGCTGTGCTGCAGTCCCCTTGGAATTGCTTGAGAGAGCTGGAGCAGTTTAGAGCAGCCCAATAGCCCAGGGTGTGAGTTCAGGCTGGAGGGGACTCCTGGTGCCACCACGGCTTCTGGGAGGCTCCTGACAGCTCCAGGGCCTGGGATCTGTGCTGCCATCGGGAAAGCCTCTGCATGGAGAGCTCAGGGGCTGTAAGGATGCTCAGGGGTGTGTCTGCAGGCACTGAGACCCCAGGGAAAGGCTGAGGGGGGACAAGTGGCACCAGCTGGGTTGTGCTGTGGTTCCTACTGCTAGAGCCAGGGCTGTGCTGATGTTTGAGCTGGTTGGAGTGAGCCAGGGCTCTGCAAGGCTCTGGGAGCTCCTGAGCTCCAGCACAGAGCTGCACCTGCATGGTGCAGATTCCAAGCTGGGTTTGGTCGGATGTGACTTCAGTGAGTGCGTGGGTCAGCCCACACCCCTCTGTGCAGGTGCTCCAGGGCTGGCTCCAGCACCTGAACTAGCTGGTTTAATGGCAGCCAGGCTCTTGTGCACTGTGCAGTCACCCTTGTACTGCACTGCAGATATTTGCAGGGTCATGTTCTGGGGTTTGGCCTCTGCATCTGGGATTTGGGGGGTGCAGAAGTTGGATAAAGCCTTGCTCGGGCTGCAGTTTTTGCTCTGTACCTCTGAGAGAGCCAAAATAAAATATTTTTTTCATTCTTATCCACAAAAAAATGTACAGAGAACCAAAACTGGATGAGAAATAGAACAAACTGATGCATTCTGAGAAAGCAGATATTAAGACAACTGTTAGAAATAGTGGTTTATGTCTCTAAACTATTTATAGTGTAGTCATGATGTCTCCAAAGAGAGCAATACTATATCACCAACATTTGATAGTGGTGCTCTGAATAGAGAACAGAATGCAAGACAGTACAGATGGCTGACAGACTGCAGCAAATTCCAGCTAATGAAGAAATGCAGTATGTTTGTTTACATGCAAGTTGAAACAGTTGGCTGTTAAAATTGGTTTTAAATCCAGCTCTGAGCTATGTAAACATAGATCACCCTCATGCAGCTAATAATAAAATAAGTGTTTGCATTTAAGGAAAAAAAAAACCTTCCTCTCGACAGCATTGCTGCAGTTTGATAACTTGGCTGTTCTGTATTCGATGATCTTCAGTGCGTGTGCGAATTAATGCTGCAAGAAACAAAACCAGTTTACTGAGTGAATTTATGCTTAGCCTCAAATTGTGAATTTATATCCCTGAAGTGTACGTTTTATGATTAGATTCTGGAAAAATGAGTAATTTGGGTAAATTTTGCAATGCCCTGGACATATAATTCAAGCAGAGGAAACAGTGAAGACCCAGACATTCTGCTGAGCTGCTTCATCCAGTGGATCAGGTTGTAGTTTTCCTAGGAGTTTACACTGTGAATCATGGGGGGGTGGGAGTGTCTGATTCCTGAATTTTAAGAGTGAATTTCTGATTACGGTAGTTTTTCCCCCTGCCACCTTCAAAAAATGGCATTTTTGAGCAACCAGCAAATCTGTTGTTATTTAATATTAGTACAGCGATGCTGTACAATAGGAATACTGCAATCTCTTGTGTATCAAGAAGAGACAGACACAGGAAGAATAAAATGAGGAATTATTAGTACATCCTTTTCTGTAATACATCTCCAAAATTCATGATTTGCTTGTCAGAGTATTTCTGACAATAAATTCACTTTACTGGGGCAGCATTCATCTCATTTGCTGTAGTTTTTTTAGAAGCATTGTCTGTATTATAGAGAGCTATTAAAATTCTGGAGCACATTTCAGGAAGATGTTTCAAATGTAACTTATTTGCTCTTCTTTTCCTTGCTGATGGGTGTTCAGAATGCATTTACTGGTAAGCATTATGTGACAATGAAAATGTTCTTTTCTCTCCAGCAGAAGGCACAGGCAGCTGTTCTGCAGCTGACCACAGTGGGCTTGGCTCTGAGTTGCCCACTGGTATGAGAAAGCAGTGAACAGGATGGGTTGTTTTTTGTGTTCTTTACCATAACATTTAGAGGCTTACCATGCAGATGATGTGTTATCAAAGCATTACAGGACTGCAGAAGGTGAGATAAATCACTTCCTGTTGTGTTTGGCTTTCAGAGGCATGTATGTGCTTGTGCAAATTACAGTCCTCACACGTGGGCTGTAGAGAGAGAGACCAGAAAGTCCTCTGTGATGTATACACACATACATGCATTTAGTTTATGCTGATGAGGTGGGTTTTTCACTTCACAGTGAAGTGTGGTGTGATGGACGGTTGCTGATTCATGGAGAAAAACAACCGTCCTGCCAAGAACTGGAAATCTGCCATGACGCTAAATGATCTGAGATCCCACTCCCAGGGGCATATGTGGATTTGCAAATCAACCAGGAGTCAGCCTACTAAAGTGGCACAGTAACATTGAAAGTAACCATCAAAACCAAGGTTTATTTTGTGGTTGTTCTTACTCTGACTCCATAGTCCAGGACTAAGAAACATTTTAATGATTTTACCTTAGATTATATCCCCTAAAGTGCTTTTTTGATTTGCCAGATATTTATTACTTATGTAGTTTTCCATGTAAACCAGAAGCAGTTCTACTTTTGCAGCCAGAATTTTTTAACAGATGTTCGAGCAGTAACAATTCAGATTAGAGCCTCAGATTCCTAGACAGCTTTTGTTTGATTAAAAACAATAACAAATGCTTTGGAGAAGGAAATATATCATAGCAGGGCTCAGTGGATGTTTGGATGCCAATACTGAGCATTTCCAAATTCACATAAAAAAAAAAGAAAACAAAGATCTCTATAGTCTCTTGAAAGGATATAAACTTTAATGGACCCTAAAAATAGACCTTATGGATTATTGGTAACTGTCTGGTGAGTTTCTGTTTTGTGCTTGTGAAACACTTGTCACTGGAGTGGGCTGATCCAGTATAGTTATTCATCTGCTCTTCCTAAACTCCAAGGCCTCACTATGTATTCTCTACTTGAACTGAGTAGATGTGAGGTTAGAGAAGCGACTTCTGAAGGTCTAGGTTTAGTTTTGTGGTGCATGGCTCAGGAAGCTAAAATCAAATGAGCTGTAAAACTTAGTCCTGAGGAAAAACTGTCAAGAGGATCTCTGCTTTGCCAGGCTCTTTGCCCTGGTACTGCCCTGAAGGTGACCTTATCTTCAATAAATAACAAGGCAGCAAAATAATCTCTTAGTAGTGTTGTTGATCCTATCATAGGTAGGAACAAAGAAGCTCTGTACTTCTAAATATCATCTTCTCTTGACAGGTATCTGAGTTTTTGTAGCTCTGTCACTAATGACTGTCCCAACTTACTGCAAAGCCCTGTTGGATTGTGCTTGTCTTGGATTTAAATGGTGTGAGGGCACTGGTGGGTAAAAGAAGCAGTCTACAGCAGTTTTTTGATGTTGAGTTTCTTCTATGTCTGCACAGCTGCTAATCTAAGGGTGTTGCTTTATGTAAGCTGTGCTTCTCGCAGGATTCCTTAATGATAAAAATGCAAGTCTGGATTGCATCTTCCATCTGAAGATGAGAGGTCCTCCTTGGGTCAAGGTAATGAGTGATGAAATATAATTACCTTGTACATTATAATAATGACTCATATTTTTATAGGTGCCTGTGGTATGAAATTGGGATGAATTGCACATTTTGATGGATGTTTAATTTTGTTTTCTCTTGCTGTTGGCTGGTATCATCCCACTTAATGGATAATCAGGCTTCTTGTTGCAGAGATTTTACATAAGCATTTTGGGGTCCATTTTTGGGAATCTTTGATTTACTTAGTAAATTAGTGTGATTATGGTAATGTGAATGGAAAAAAACCCCAAAAAACAACCCACCACAATGCCATCAGTTTGTGGCATCTGCCAAGCTAAAAGAATTTTTTAGTAGTAGTAGTTCTTGCTCACCAGCAAAAGTGGTCATATTGCACACGAATAAACTCCTGCAAAGGATTGAACTTATGCTTGTGTACAGTGGGACTGCTTTGTGAATAATTGTTCCTCATGCTCCCTCCTGTACACAAAACCTTCTGTAAATGATCCACACCTGTAAGGCACTCATGGCCCCACAGGGTATGTTCAGTACTTTCTGTTGCTGCTTTTATTTATCATTAGTTAATAAGTTTGTGCTGGTTTTAGTGTTTTAAATTCAGTGTATCTAATCTTAAGGTACTTTAAATGTTTTGGTATAATAATTTTGAGTAACTCTCAAAACTTTTCTTGATAAGGATCTGAGTTTTTTAAGTACAAAAAAATTCCACTGAGCAGAAAAACTGTCTTGCCATAGAGAAAGTTAGTAAGACCCTTAAATGTTTCATATTTCATCACCTTCTACATGCAAAGTATTAGCAATGTATGGTGTTCCTGCATTGTATTTACTGCAGGACTCTCTAGTTAACTTCAGTGTGCAGGATGGAAGTAGAGATTTGTAGTATAGTGAATTATTACCGTGTAACTTAGGGGCTTGGCAATTGTATTTCTTAACTGAGGCCCATTTTATGGTCATTTTTTACAATACTTCTCTACAAGAGAAGAGAGACACATGCATTTTTTTGCAGGTAAATGAAATATGACCAAACTCCAGTTTCTTGATCTCAGATGTATTCACCTATTACACCTTAACTTTGGAGCCAGAAGAGTCCTAGCTGTCTGGTATAATAATTAATGTTCCAAAACCAATTTATCCCTTACACATGTGTGCAAGTAAAATCTGAAGTTAACTGCAAGTGAAAGTAGGATTAGAAGTTAATTCTTAAGTGGCTGGGTCTGAAGGAGAAATTTCTTGGTTCTTGCACATAGGAAGATAATTTTAATAGCTGTAGTGAGATTAGGTTTACAATTTCACTGGACATTAAGGTGTAGAGCCCCTCTCTAGTTAAGAATAAATGACAGTGGAAGGAATTATGGCAGGTTTTAAGTTGCAGAAGTTATCAGATCGATTAGGTAATCCGAAGAGAAGGTACGAGCTCTAATAGCAGCCCTTGAGTAGAAAAGATCCTTTTGGATTTACTTTATGCCTCGCAGATTTGGTAGATTTAAAATGAAAAGGCATCTTTTAAATCTCTGGAGCACTTTTGTGCTGTTGCGTTTGACGTAAGCTCATGGAAATGACTTCAGTGTAATTAGGCTCCGCTGATACAGTACTTTTCCACTGGATTTACTCGCGGCTCGCCGATGTGTTGTAACGAGCTGCACTGCAGGCTGCAGTATCTGATTGTCATGCCAGGAGCATCACTAGCGTAGAGCTAAATAGAGATTGGTGAGGAAAGTGGGTCAGGAAACAGGCCTACTGTACCTGCAGGGACTGCAGAGAGCAGCGGCAGCGAGCACAGTATCCACAGCATGGCACTGTCTTACAGAGCATCGCAGAGGAGAGGGGCTCAGCAAGTGGTTAGGATGGGAGAGTGGGCATGTCTGGGAGCTGGAGGTGCTGCTTTTATCCTCCTTTCTCTCCCCTGCTATACACACTTGCTTTCCCGGGTGGTTTCAACAGTGTCCATTTTCTCTCTCATTCTCTCTCTCTCTCTCTCTCTCATTCTCTCTCTTGCTGTCTCTCATTCTCTC